>JZKD02S1674746.1:25167-49797 GCA_000966675.3 Picea glauca
ACCGTCGGATTTCCTAACTACAAATGCATACTAAAGAAACACACTTTTACCTAACGACATATTAGACCAAGTAGATCTTAACTAACTCCTAAGTGTCTAAATATCCTAACACTAATGTAGTCTTTCTGACATGGATCCTCATTCATTTTGGGACTTTGGCCTTCGGGACTTCGAGTATTTCAAATTTTCAAGTTGACAATTCTTCCGAAGTGAGAATCCATGAATAGTAACCTCTTCAAAAATTTTATATCCTAACTAAATGGTTTTCTTCGATCATGTTATTAGATTGATGGCTCGATCTTTCTACGATGATGATTTTGTAGCTTATCTTGTCCTTCCACTTTAAAATGATTTGACGACTGACGTTTACTCCGACTCTCTGGACTTCTGGGATTTCAGATCTGAAACTGAAACTCTCGAAGTGATTTCTTCGAAGCGTAACCTCCTCACATCTTTAGACTTGAAACAAATGTTGTTCGTTGATTAACATATTAGATCAACGACTCGATCTGTCTGCGATGCAACTTTTCCTTGGATTAAATCCAATGAATCTCCATATTTTCTTATCCTATCCTTCCATTTATTTTGATCCGAAGGATGACAAAAATTCGGGTGATCGAGATCTTCAAATCTCAGCCCTTGCTTATCCTGTCCTTCCACTTAAATCAATCTGATAGCTGACGAAAATTCAGATGATCAAATTCTCAATCGTTTTGCCCCGTTTATCTTATCCTTCCATTAATTCAATCTGACGATTGTTGGTCCTTTGGATCAGTGATCCAACGACCACTGTCGCTTTTCCTCCTGAGCTTATGATCTCTCTGAATTAGAAGGTTTTCTAAATGTTCATGGGTCTCAACCTTTTCTCTTCCTGTGAGTCCATATCTTGGACCTCGTCTGCACTTCTGGAAACCACTATCTCTTCTGAGCTTTCTCGTCTTCTACGCTCTCGAGGTTTGGTTCATTTTTTTTCTTGCCATCAATGACAAGCACATTCTTACTGCAAACATGCCAAAAGTTACACATACTAGAAATTTCCTTCTCTATAAATTTCCTAGGAGGTTATATAGAAACTATATAAATAAGTAGAAGCAAGGTAATTAGATGTCTTGTGAAGAATATTATAATTGGAGATTTTCTCAACTACAAGTTTCCCCCTCAAAGAGGCAAGTGAACATTGCTTCCATTGTTTGGAAACACAGGTATTCCAATAAAGGACAAACACCTTCAACAACCACTCTCAAAACCAAATCAAAGATAAACTCATCGATTTTTTCATGGTAAGACACCTACGGGGAAAAATCCACATCCCCAGCCAATATGGCCACTTGGAGAAATTTATTAATGCAAAAGAAAAATATTACAAAGAGATTTACAAGAGAGTTTCTCACAATCGATCATTGAAATAAGACTCTCCATGCTCTTTAAATAGATATCATGGACCAATCCGGTGTTAAGCCACAAATCAATGTAGTTGTTAAGATTGAGGAGAGTATGAGCCGTCAAATCACTGTATGTCGGGAATGTATCCTGACCGTCGAATTTCCTAACTAAAAATGCATACTAATGCATACTAAAGAAACACACTTTTACCTAACAACACATTTGACCAAGTTGATCTTAACTAACTCCTAAGTGTCTAAATATCCTGACATCCCCCTTTAAGAACAACTTGGGATATGATTGAAGGATTTACAAAGGAAACAAAATAGGAGAAGGAAGGAGGCATTAGAGCCTATCACCCCTTAATAACAACTCCCCGAACTCTTAACATAGATCTAAGTTTGGAAAACTTCACTTCTGTAAGAGACTTTGTGAAAATGTATGCAAATTGATCTTCTGTAGGGAAGAAGAGCACTTCAATAACTCGATCATGAATGAGCTTTCTGATGAAGTGCATGTGTATCTCAATGTGTTTGACACACTGATGTTGATCTGGGTCTTTGACGAGCTTAATGGCACTTTGATTGTTGCATCAGAGGGTTGTCAGATGTTGTTGCTGGAATCCAAACTCTGAAAGAATCTATCGAAGCCACAAGGCTTCCTAACTTCATTAACCATTGCTTGGTACTCCACTTCTACTAAATAAAGAGTAATTTACTGTTGTTTCTTACAGGCCCAAGTGACATTTCCTAAACCAAGGCTGAAAACATAACCTGCAGTAGACTTCCGATCATCAAGGTCATTGACCCAATATGAATCCGTGAAACCAACCTATAAAGGAGTTCCCCTAAACTGTAATGTATCCTGAACTGAAATGTACCTCAGACATACCAAAGTATTCTCTTAGCTACTTTCCAATTTCTTTCATGGGGTGTTTGCATATACCAGAAAATAATACCAACAAAAAAGGAAAGATCAGGATGGGTATGAGTCAAGTATAAGAGGCTACCAACTAATTGATGGTACAAAGTGGCATCAACTTTAGGACAAGTGTAATTGGAAACAACTTTGAATCCAGACTGAAAGGGATAAGGGGTTGGTTTTGAGTCTTCCATGTGAAAGCGACGAAGAAGGTAAAAAGCATACTTATACTAGGAAAGAAAAATTCCTTCTTTTGTTTGCAAAACTTGGAGGCCAAGGAAATAGTGAAAAACTCCTAAGTCAGTCATTTCAAATTTCTTCTTAAGGTTGGATTTCACATGGTTTAAAAGTTTTGGATCACTACCAGTGAGAACAAGATCGTCAACATATAGAACAAGGATTATGAGATGGCTTCCTACTTTCTTGGTATAGATATTAGGATTTAAATGACATCTATAAAATCTAGTGTCAAGAAGAAAGTTGTCGATTTTGGCATACCAAGTTAGATGAACTTGATTAAGACCATAAAGATATTTTTTAAGGTGACAAAAAAGGCTAGAGTCATTTTGGAAATAACCAGGAGGTTGTTCCATATAGATATCTTCTTGTAAATATCCATACAAAATGATAGATTTAACATCCATCTGACGGACCTGCCTTTTATGTGAGGCATCAAGGGTAAGAATGGGGCAAATGGAATTCATTTTTTCTATAGGGGAAAAGGTTTCATTATAGTCAATTCCTTCAACTTAGGAAAACCCTTTGGTGACTAACTGAGCATTGTGTCTTTCAACACTCCCATTTTATGCATACTTAGTTTTGTAGACCCATTTACATATGATAAGTTTTCTTCCTTTTGGAAGAGGTACAATATCCCATGTATCATTTTCCATTAAAGAACGATACTCTTCATTCATTGTTGTATCCCAATCTGGATGACCTAAAGCTTCTGCAAATGTCTTTGGATCATGAGTCTCTGAAATTTGAGCCAAAAGAGAGGAGGCTCACTGGAACTGTGAACGTGTTTGACGCTAATTTGAAGGATCACCGAAAAAATCACCAGTTGCTTATTGTGTTGAATTGACCCATCTAGGAAGTAGTGGTGTTGGTGCAGGTTCATGTTCAATGGAATCATATAGAGGAAGGTGAGCAGGAAGATGTGGATTTTCATCCTATTGTCATCATCTGAAGAATAAGAAACCATAATAGGAATAGAAGAAGGCACAAACGCCAAATATGGCTTGTAGGTTGAAGAATGAACAAACGTCGAATTAGGTTCGTAGGCTGAAGAAGGAACAAACGTTGAATTAGGCTTGCAGGCCAAGAGATTTTCATCAAATTTAACATCTCTTTTAATAAAAATTTCATTACAATGTGGTTGAAGAAGTCTATAACCTTTGACATCTTCAAAATAACCAAAAAATATATACTTCTCACTTTTAGGCTTTAATGCTTTCCTTTTCTCATCAAGAATGTGAGCCCATGCTACACTGCCAAATACACATAAGTGATTTACATCTGGCTTAAGTTTAGTCCATGCTTCTTTAGGTGTTATATTTTTAAGAGTCTTTGTGGGAGTGCGATTTATTATGTAATTTTCACACTTAATGGTTTATGCCCAATATTTTAGACTTAATCCCTTATATTTGATATCACAATTAGCCATTCCTTTTAATGTGCGGTTCTTTCTCTCAACAACACCATTTTTTTGTGGTGTATATGGAACAGTGTGTTGCATTTGGATACCTTGTGCAGTGCAGTAAGTTGTAAATTGTTTTTTCACATATTCTCCTCCATTATATGTTCTTAATATTTGAATTTGATGTCTAGACTGCTTTTCTACGAGGGCCTTGTAGAAAAATAACGTGTCAAAAACTTCGCTCTTAAGTTTTAATAAGTAAACCCAAGTGCGTATGGAAAAGTCATCAATGAAAGTTAAGAAATACTTGCACCCATAAAAGGAAGGAGAAGAAAGTAGACCACACAAGTCACTGTGAATAAGCTACAAAGGGGTCGAGGTGTGCCAAGAGGCACATTTGTCAAAACTGTCCCGATGATGTTTGCCGAGAACACAACAAAAAAACACCATCTCTAGATGAAACAAGAGGAAGACCAGTCACCATCTGTTGATTATATAGTTGCTGCAATGAGCGATAGTTTAGGTGACCAAACCACTCATGCCAAAGTTTGCTCAAGTCATCGTTGTGAGCAACAAAAACTGATGGAAAATATGATGACCCAAAGTTGTCAAACTTGTACAACCTAGTAATATCATCAACAATTCCAGTTGCAA
Organism: Picea glauca; assembly: GCA_000966675.3. Taxonomy (NCBI): domain Eukaryota; kingdom Viridiplantae; phylum Streptophyta; class Pinopsida; order Pinales; family Pinaceae; genus Picea; species Picea glauca. Next base: position 29,765 of record JZKD02S1674746.1, read on the forward strand.
GAACATGCTAAGGATCTTTTTTGATCCTTGATTACAACTTGGTGAGGTGAAAACTCTACAGTTTTATCTTCACCTGAACGAGTGATTTGATATATTGATAGAAGGTAGCAGGAAATTCTTGGAACACATCATACATCATTGAAATGAACATTATATACCTAAACTGTTTGAGAATCTAGACCCTACAATAGTAAGAAATCTATCATCACCAACAACTATATTCTTGTTGTTACATTCATTTAGAGAAGAAAATATGGATTTCTCCTTAGCCATATGATAAGATGCTTCAGAATCAATAAACCAATCATCATTAGAAGAAGTAGAAGTTGAATTGAAGGAGAAAGCATAAGCAGAAAGTGCATGCCCATGAGAAGAAGAAGAAGAAGAAGAAGAAGAAGAAGAAGAAGAATCAATACCGATGTTGTGCTTCTTCATTGTTGCTTCTAAAACTACCATCTTCTTAAAACATTTGGACTCATCATGACCATCTTTCCCACAAAAGTTGCAATGTATGTCAATATTTTTACTTTTAGATTTTTCTCCTTTATCACCATTAGGAGTGAAAGATAGCTAAGAGGGTTTGGGACCCTTTTTTTTCTTGTTGTTGCGGCGAGGATGTTACTTCTTGGGATTATTGGGTTTATCTTTCTGCTGGACTACTAAGGATTTGTTGGAGGTACCTACAGTGCTGACCACTCTAAGTTGCACAAGCTTATCTTTCTCTCTAATAAAAGCATAATAGAAGGACTCAAGATAAGTATTTTTTTAAACAATCCCTGAAGCTTTTATGGTGGCATAGAAGGTATATACAAACGCTGAATATTCACTACCAAGATTAGCAAGAATAATGTATATGCAACACTCTTCTTCCATCTTTATTTTACATTCTTCACATAAAATTCTAAGTGTTTTGAACTTAGATAAATAGCATTCAATGCAAGAAAAATCATTTGGAGTTAAAGTCATTATCTAACTGGTGAGCTCAAATAATATTGTGTTACCAAACATAGATTCAAGATTTTTCCAAGATTCATCAGGGTCATCAATTCCTTGAAGGTGAAAACTTAAATAAGGAGAGGTGGACATTCCAATTATTCCACGTGCTTCATCATTGTTATTTTTACATTTGATTTTATTTTAATCATCGGTAGGTTCTAGTTCTTTTCCCAAGGGAATCCAGTATAGTCCTTTACTTCTTAATAAATCCTCCATATGGGATTTCCATTGGAAGTAGTTGGTTCCCGTAAGAAAAATATCATCGGGAGAAACCATATTAAACATGTAGATAATATGGTTTTAAGAACTGAAACTGATGGTCTAGATGGAAAAATCTAAAACAAATAGGCTGTTTGAAAAACAAATGACACTAAAAACAGACTTTAGATATGAAAGTTATGCCCTATTATAAAAAAAAATAAACGATAACCAAAGAGCCATGTGGAAAGTAGAAGTTGGTCCATGTGGTGATACTGCTCCTAAGTGGATCTGTAATTATGAGATGGTTATCTTATCTTCAAGGCTCTCATGTATAAAAGAGAGTGCTATCTCTTTATGAGGGGTAATCATTTTGGTAGTCATTGAGTAGTCATTAGGATTTGAAAGAGAAAGGGATTCTTAGTTTGATTCATGCTTTCATTATTGTTTCATGATTTGTCATTTGATTCTTGTAATGTAATTTGATATTGATTTACTATTAGTGTGAGCTCATATGTGTCGTCTTGTTTCTCTTCACATATTGTTTTTACTTTGATGCAAGTTTCCATTTGAAGTTAATTTCATTTACGCAATTTCATTTCAGTTGTGTGTTTTAGCAATTTAATTCCAAGTCGTGTGTTTCAGCTTCCTGCATTAGCTTAATGATTCAATATCAGTTGTAGCTTTAACATTATATTAGGTTAAATTATCTTCAATCCTACATACACTGTGCTTGTGCTCCATAAGTTTATGAACTCCTTGGGTTGACAATTAAAAGAGTGGGAATTTATTTAATGACAATATTTACCACCAACAACGTCTTTGGAGGTACCTGAATATCTTGCTACTCTTGTTCTTCAGCTACTTCTTCTTCTTTGAAATATTTTTCGCGATCCTGTTCCACTGAATATTTTCTTCCCGCTTTTATCTTTTGTCTATATGTTTCATCAATAGTCACAATGATGATTTCTACTATTCCGTTGAGTCTTAGATTGAAGCATTTGTATTCTTTTCTTTTGTTTGGGTACCCAGCCAGTATGATGTTGGGTTAAATATCTCTTCCCTTCTCTTGGTTTGACCCAGGTTCAGAACTGAACATGTTTCCAACAAAACCCTCTAAAACTATTGACCCTCCTGGTAAACCAGAAGGCATCACTACACACATAACACACATCAAAATATCACTTGAGATAGCTCTATGGGTGACTGCATTACTCAAGTGCTTGCATTCTAGGAAGAAGTGGGGATCTGGGAGTGTATTCTATCTTCCTTATGCATTAATCTAATTATTCATTTAGTATCTATAGGATTCATTCATCTTCAGGCTCATGCATGCATCCTACCATACCTAGTTAATCATTCATTCATAAAATAACCATTAACAGAAAGTATACATTCAATAAAAATCACATGTAACGCCTGTTTTACCATGGTTCACCCCCTCTTGGGATACATCCACAAAGATTTGGCTTCTCTGCTCTTTTATTTAGTCTTCTACAAAATATGGCATTGCATGCATTACATCTTCCATCATACAATCATGAAGAGGTTCAAGAACCTCTGTGAGGCAGACTACATCACACTAGTCTCCTAATCTTGTGACCTAACCCTCAAAATATGGATTAATTGACTCTTCTATTAACTTATTACAATCATAATAACCACTATCAACTCACTAAACTTTTGTTACATTGAACTTGCAACTCTTGAACAACAAATGAACCCCTAACCTAGACCTCATAGGTTCGTATTTATGCTATTTTTCAGGATTATAGATGTTACAATATTTATCACAAACCGTGACCCTATCATAGTTAGGCTTACCTGCATGCACGCCACGTTTCTTTCCCTCTTTGCATGCTGCTTTTCCTGATTTTTCTACATGTTGTTTTCTTGCCATCGATTGTGCGCGTTCCAAAATTAGGTCTTCTTTCCAAAATTAGGTCTTTCCCAAAATAGAGCTTTTCTCCAAAAATATGTCTGCGCCCAAAATAACCTTCCTTCTCAAAATAAGCATGTTCCCAACATATGTCTTTTTTAACTCGAGAGTAAAATTTTCCAATCCTGCCATCTTCTCTTTTGATATAGCATTTTATTCCAAACACTCTAAAATGATCCACATTTGTTGGTCTTCCTTTACATATATAATAGGGATTCTTACCATTGTTATTTCTAGGCATTCCTCTATTATGGATTTTCACTTCTGTATGCACTACCTGTACCCAAAAGCTATCTCTCAACTTGAAATCTTTCAACATAGTTCTAGCCATTTCCCGTACTGTTCTGTTCTTCCTTTTGACAACTCCATTTTGTTGAGGTGTCCTAGCTACTGAGAATTGTCTCTTTATCCCATGTTCACTATAGAAACCCATGAATTCCTTTGATGTAAACTCTCCTCCAATGTCTGATCTCAAACACTTGATTTTCAATTATGTCTCTTTTTTAACCATTTCCTTGTATATATTGAAGTGTTCAAATGTCTCTGACTTCTTCTTGAGAAAGAAAACTGAAGTCATTTTTGTGTAGTCATCAACCAGTAGCATAAAGTACCATTCACCATTTAGTCCATTTGTTCCTGTTGGTCCACATAGATCAATATGTACAATCTCTAACAGTTGTTTTGTGGAGTACTCTTTTGATTTGAACTTGGTCCTGGTTTGTTTTCCCTGTAGACAATGCTTGCATAGAGTATTTGTTGGCTTTGATATATTGGGAATTTCTCATACTACTTCCTTTCTTCTTATTTTGACAATATTATCAAAATTTGTTTGAGCCATTCTTCGGTGCCAGAGCCAACTTTCATCTTCCTTTCATAAGCAACATCTCTTCTTTCCAATTTCATTTAGTACACATATGTTGCTTGGAGTTCTTATAGATGTAGCCACAAACTTTCTTGATCCTTCTTTCCTTATCTCACATTTCTCAAAGTCAAACACAAGTCTATGTCCTTGATCACACATTTGACTCACACTTTGTAGATTGTGCTTCATATCTTTGACCAATAGAACATTTTCTGGCATCCTTTCTTCCAATATTGATTGTACCTCTTCCTATAATTCTGGCTGAGTTGTCATTTCCAAATGAAATAGATCCATCTCTTTCCTTTTTCAGAGTTAGAAACATGTCCTTATAACATGTTATATGCTTTGCACAACCACTATCAACATACCATCCACGTTTCTTGTGTTGAGATTGCAGGGGAAGTGAACATTCTTCAATATTGAATTGATCCTGCTTCCTTATCCATATCCTTTGTGGTTCCTACTCATGATTGTTGATATTCTATTTTGATTCTCCTGGAGGAACAATAAATATACAATATTTGGCCATGCGACCAAAATTATTGCATTTGTAGCATTATACTTCATTACTCAAGGATCCAAATTTGTTGTAGTTTCTTCTTTGTGCTTCATGAGGTTTTCTTGGATGAAAATTTCCCATGTATCCTTCATAGTTTCTTTCATTTTTGGCATAGGCTCTACAGTTCATAGATTTGTGCCCAAAATTATCACATGAATAACATAAACCAAGAAAAATAGTTCGATACTTGGGGGTGGAAGATATTCAAAATGGTGCTACTATTGTGAATCCTTCTTCTTCTTGAGGTCTTTCCATTGTTGGCTGTCGCTGATTCTCAATTTTGAATATTCTAGGTGGTGTAGTATCTCTGTGATATTCTTCATGGATCTTCTTTCTTTCTTCCATCTTAGGAGAACCTCTGACAGTTTCTGCATAAATTCTTTGTTCTACTTCTTGTTCTGCTATCTTGTATCTCGGGCCTTTCTCTATCTACATTTGGCTGTATCCTAACTTAGACCTGTCATAGTATGATATTTTTCTGTTGATGTTTTCATCCAATATCTTGGTTCTATTCTACTGCATGTCCTTCTTCTGAAGATAATTTCTAAGAGTGACTATTTCTACTTCCAAGCTTTCAATCATCTTCTCCTTCTCTTCCAGTTGATTTCTGAGTGCTTCTTTAATTCTTTTGTCTTCTTCTAATTGGATTTTTAACTTCGTGATCATTTGATCATCTTCCTCTGAGTTGGAATTCTAAGATCCTTATTTCCTCTTTAGTTCTGCCTTGGGTGACTTGATTTTATTTCTTTCATTCGTTAGATCTTCTAAGGCACTAATTAATTTTTCTCTAAGATCAACTTCTCCTTCTTCTTAGAAATATTCTACTACCATGAAGAGAAATCTTTCTATTTCATTGTCAATGTCTTCATCCTCGTCTGATGAGGAACTATCTTCCTTTATGCAAAGAATTTTCTTGAAGAATTTATTTTTGTTTCTTCTACCCTTTTGATTTTTCTTTTTATTTTGATGATCTTCTTCTTCATCACTTTCCTTATTCTTAGAATGAGGACATTTATAAGAAAAATGACCAATACTACCACAATTAAAACATTTCAATGGAAGCATACCTTTGTACTTGTCGATTCATATTTTCAACTTTCTTATGAAGTTTTCCATTTCTTCATCTTACTTTAAATTATCGTTGCATCTACAATAGGATTTTGTATTTTTCTTCTTCTTCTTCTTTGTCTTCTTGGATTCCTTGAATGTTGCTTCCTTCGTAACTGGATTATTGTTCTCTATCCTCATCTCAGATTTTGTGAGTATCCCATGTAACACATCCATGGTCAATGTAACTAGTTCCACTATTTCTTTCAGAGCTGAAATCTTTGGATCAAATCTCATTGGTAGAGACCTTAGTACCTTTTGAACAACAAATTGTTCTTTCATTTCGTCTCCCAAAACTTTAATACCGTTCACTATTTCATTGACTCGTAGAAAGTAGGATGCGATTTCTTAATCTTCTTTCATCTTCAATTGTTCGAACTTGGCTCTAAAGGTTTAAATTTTATCTCCCTTGACCTTGACGTCTCCTTCGCAAATATTCTGAATTTTTTCCCAAATTTCTTTTGTGGATTCACAATGTATAACCTTGACATGTATTGATTTTGTCAACCCATTCAGGATAGAATTTCTATCCCTTGAATCATTTTCTTCAAGTTTATTTCCATCCTTATCTGTCAGGGGAGTGGTTGGTGCTTTGTATCCATCTATTGCTGGTCGCCAGACATCAAATCCCTATGCATGCACATATGTTTTCATCCTTCTACTCCAGAAGGCATAGTCCTAACCGTCAGACTGTGGTACTCCAATATTAGCATAATCCATGATATCCTTCTAGTGGTTAGACTACTTCTTGAAGGATCTACTATGATACCAATTGTTGTAATACTAAGAGGGGGGTGAATTAGTATTAGTACTTTCCTTATTTTTAACCACAATATATATTCTTAAAAAATATTTAGCAGTTTATCATTAGCATTTAATATATCATCATAAGAAGAATCACATCATCAATATCACATCATATACACAGTACAACCGAGTTTACATGAACCCAAATGGAAGAAAACCACATAATGATTTTCTTATATATCAAAAGAATACATTCATTTGAAGCAACAACTTCCCAATTCTCCAGCTGCAACTAGAAGGAGGATCCAGTCCCCTATCTATAGGCTCCAACTTGAAGGAAACTATAACTCCTTGAATTATCTTGATACAAAGAGAAGTAGGATACAACCCCCTGATTTCTATGGCACCAACCGGAAGGTGGATACAACCACCTTTTCTTGTCCCGTCCTGCCACCCTAAAATATAAATGTATACCAATTGTCACTACCAAAATCATTGCCACTGTATCCAACCTGTCACTATCAAACTGTCACTATCACCGTCACTGTCTCTGTCATTGTTTCTGTCTCTTCACCCTTTAACTGATCGTCAGCCAACTATAACCTTTATCGTACCATGCATCAACTGTGTACCAACATATATGCATCAATCATGAACAATATGATATATCAACTAGAACATCAATGATAAGTATCCAATTATGTACCATATGTCAAACATGAATACAACCTTTACCATATACCATAACATCATTCAAGTATAGACCTGTACCATATCATCAATTAAGTGCCACATAAAACAAATGCATGTCCCTCAAGCATATGCCGCCATAAATCAAGTGTATACCTCAATCATGTACAACCATCTTGAGGATATGAACCATAAAAACCATGTCATATGATGAACCATATACAAGAGTTCTCCTCACTCAAGTATGTAGCTAAGATATACCTCGACCATGTGACAATGCCTCAACAACATACCAAACATGCCTCAAGAATGTACCATAGCTATACCCAACATGTAACCCTCAATCAAACTCATAAGAATACATGTACCTCTATAGCTGAACCGAAACACTGAAATGATGACTTGGAATTTATCTTCTAACCTAAATGACTCGGAACAAGAATTTACCCCAAACATTTCTTGTCCTCACGAGACTAAGATATCCTATCATGCGGGGTCTCACATGACAACTATTGGGAAACCTGCGGGGTCCTCGTGGGACACCCTATACCTAACTCTAAAGGATAAAGAAAACTAGGGTTTCCTCATAAATCTCTCTCTCCTCTGCAATCTCGAGATTCCTACACTTCTCCTCCTTTGCTACCTCATAAATTACTGTTGCAACCTTAGCCAATATATCAGTAGTTCACTAGAATATGTTCAATATAATATGTGAGTGAATGTATTTTTGAATGACTCCTTGAGGTGTATTTACACTTTTTCTAGGTAACCTCTCTCCTTAAACTTAGGGATTCTATAATTTTATTGTTACAACCACTTTACCCTTTCATTAAAGACTTGTAACCAACTAAGGGATTCTTGACCAATATTCGGGGCTTCCAACTTCACAAGGACATAACTCCTCAATTGTGAGGAACTACGTGGCATACTACATATCTACGAAAATGGCATGCTGAGGACTATCCATCTATGAGTGTCTTATATACATCTTTACTATCCTTCATTTCCATATTCCTCAATCAACTTCGGGTACCAAAACCACACTATCGGGGCTTCTTCAAGGGTTGAGATCAATGACAACCAATATTGCAATAGTTATGTTTCCTCTCTACCATGCTCACTGACCTGACATACTTCATTACCTCCATGATGTCTCAACACTTAGAAACATTTTAAACTTAACCGAGGGACGCAATAATTTCTTGGATCTTCCATACATACCCCTAATCCTCTCAGTCTGACCAATTCATTATACTTAGTCAATGTTTTGAAATCCCGCCATGGGTCCCCAACTTCACGCTCATTTCATATTTCCTCCACATGCTCCTGACTCCGCTCCCTTGCGGTAACTCATATCCTATCTTATCACCCTCCTTGATGTGCATTTAATGCAAATATTATGGAAATAAAAATCAGTTTGACTATTAAAAGGATGGTATTAATGGCGATCTTCTTGAGACAATCCTTCATTAATTAAAAATTTAATTCATATTAAGGATCCTTGAATCAAGAGTCCTATAGAATATTATGATAAAAATGTTTACTTTGGTAATAACGTTGGAAAGAGAACTGCACACCAATTCACCAACTTCATTAAGAATGACAACTAGGAGAAAGGAATAGTTCTGCAGAGATACCATAAACTCATTTGGACTTGAAGATCAAAGGTTTCAGTGCTCAAGAGAATATAATTATTATTCCTCATTTCCACATCCATAGAGAATTTCAAATTAGATTTGGATGTCAAGAATTTCTATGGAAGGCTGTGTTCCAGAGGTCTTTGATTTCAAAGAGTTAATTTTGTGGTGCATCGACAAATTCGAAAAGAACCAGAGAATAGTTCAGTTGCAAGGAGAGTCCCATATTTCTTTGGGACCTTCAGTCTTCAAGGGAATATTTAGACTCCAAGAGCTGACAATGACCTCAAAATGGGATAAAGCTAAGGATTTTCGGAAGGAAAGAAAGGGTGGATTAGACCTTCTGCGAGAGTATCTTCAAGACCCAGCAGTGAACCCGAAAGAACTTTAAAGTATCTAGGTTAGTTTTTTGAAAAATCCCTACCAGGAAATGACATGGTTGTTTTCTAGAGTATCCGAAAAAGAGTCTATGGCTACCATTCCTCAACTGGATTTGTAGATCTTGCATTTTTCAATTAATGAGAAAGAAATTTTTGATTACATCAAGAAAATGATGTATCTTATTCTCGAGGCATGGAAATTGGAAAATAATTTTGTTTCTTTGGGATCAAGAATACAAAATTTCACACAATACCTTCAAGCCGATCTTGAAAACATCAAGGAATTATATAAGGGAGTTGTTTCCACCTTTTTTGCAAAATTATCAAGTGTTAGTGAGCTACGAAGAAAAGAGGAAGGCCTAGCTTCACCAATTTGAATAAGGCAACTTAAGGCATGTTGAATAAAAAGAGTAAAGTGTCTAAGGGAAATGTTAGCTGATTGTGACACCATAAATGTTAAAAAAGGGGACTTATATTTAAAATTAATTGAATTGTATTTGGACGGATCAACTTGTGATGTAAAGAGCCCAGATTTAATATTAGATTCAATGCTTATGTCAAAAGAGATATTTGAATAAAAATTGGAATTGTTGAAGATTGCATCAACTAAGAGATTTAATAACCTGACAAAGTACTCAAAATTAGAAGTGGAAAGTTGGTTGGTTAGTTATGTAAATAAAAATGAAGATATTGAGGATACACTACACCAAATTTCAATGGACTTTAGAAATATGGAAAATTTGTTATTCAATATAAAAGAAAGGAAATAAATAATTGTTGCACCAATGAGATATTATATTGAAAATTGGTTAAATAATGCCTTGACTAAAATAACAAAACAAGATCACGAAGAGGTAGTTACAATTGGTCACAAATTATATAAAAAAAACATTACAAAAGTCATCTCAACAAGTAGATAATGAGAGAGATAATCCAACACAATAAGTAAACTTGTCACTTTTCATCTCCTATTCTTCATACTTCTCGTTCATAAATAATCCAGTTGTGTATTTTCATCCTTTTTGAGAACTCATAATTGATATCTTATCGCCTCCTTTTTCTTATTTTAGGTCGAGACTTGTTTTACTTTCTTTTATGGTCCATGGGAGCCCCATCCAAATCCATTTCGACAAACACAAACTTTAAATTTATTGTAAACAACCTATTATTTTTGAACCCTAAGAGAACTACCTTGGGGTGACATTTTAATGATTTCTCAAAATATGAGTTTATGAGCATGAGATTTTTGAAATGCACCTATCATATTCACCTTTGTTTTGAATGAAATACTCTTTTAAAGTTCTCTATATTGTGTATTTTACTTCTTCCCTCTTATGAATGTGATCAAATTGTATTACACTATGATGGATGTGAGGAATGTTCTTATTTCATATTATGGTTTCTTTATTCCTATATAATATTATTCCTATATACTTATTTTAGTATTAAAGTTTCTTGGTCCTTCTCTTAGGAAACTTTTATGTGAATATTCTTTGATACTTGAATAATGTTTTGTATTTCATTTCAAGCAATAAAGATTGGGGCTTACTATTTAGTATTCCCTTAAATTAAAGAACATCAAGGTATATCTTTCAAATTATAACAAAGAAGAACCACCTCTATAAAAATGCAGGTTTTGTTTTATTGTCATGAGGTTGTTGTTCAGATCTTGACCGATCTGTACATCAACATTGATGAAACCCACATACCTTATAAGCTCCATGAATTTCTTCTCATACTCTTCCATGGCCAGGTTTCCTAATTTAAGAAAAAACAAATCTTGCATTTTCTATCATAATAATGCTCTGACAAGTATTTATTTTGGGAGTGTTTCTTGAAGTGATTCAAAGAAATTATCTTCTCATCAGTATGCTTGACTTTCTTCAACTGTTCCCTCCACATGGAATATTTCCATTGAAGATGATATATGACAATCCTTGCTTCCATATTTGATGAATAATTGTATAGCTGAAAACATTTTCTCATGCCAAACAACCATGATTCAACTTCTTTACCCTTCCCATTCTCTCAATAAATTGATGGTGGCTTGAGCCTCCTGAGATATCCTTGCAAAATATCTAACTTTGGCCTTCTCCTATAATTTCTGATAGGGGACCTACTTGGGATGCTCTCTAATTCTAATAATGTAGGTGATATTCTGGTTAAATGTCTAGGTGAATGGTGATTATTGATAAAACTTATTGAGTTCCTAGGCTCTCTGTAGTCATCCCTTATATCATGAGATATGTGCTCTACCACATGCCTTGCACTGATTACATGTATTATGCTGGACTCCTTGTTTTTTTGTCTTTGCATGTTTTCAAAATTTGTATCAGTTGAGAATTAATTTCGTTATTCTCCTCTTGAGCTCTAATCAACCTTTCATTATCTTCTTCATAGCTATGCACTCCTCTCTACAAGCTATTCATTAGCTCTGTGTGCTCCACTTTTCTTCTACGTCCATTGGACTCTGTTTCTACGTTTCCTAGGTTGAAATTTATACCTCTGATTTCATTTCCATCATTATAGGAACCTTTTTAATAATCCATATCTCTAGTCCTCATTTATGAACCATAACTATTCTTGTACCCTCAATTCTACATAAACATAAACGCGCATGCACCGATTTCTATTCAAAATTATGCATATTGTAAAATATTTCATTAATAATGCCGTTCTTCATCTCAATTTATGAAGAGTATGGATGAACTAAACTAGATTATGATCCTTTAGACACATTCTACTTTGAATCAACTTTCCAACAACTGTACTCACGTCCCATTCTGAGTTTTGAGCTAAAATTTACAATATTTTGAATTTTTTTCATTTATAATCAATTGTGCCCATTCTCACTAATGCAATCTAACCGAAAGACCATTTTCTGCCACTTGTAGAATAATATATGTCAGGAACTAGGAAAAATTTATATTGGGTGCATATAGAATTTATGATTATGAATACATAACAATTTTTAGACAGGTGATCCAATGCTTTAGTCAAATTTTACAACGATATGGAATTTTCAACTTTGCTCTTTTAACATTTTCTCCAGACTTATATTTTTGAGTGAAAACTACTATCTCTCAGATAGAGAAAAATGGAAGAAATTCAATGAGACAAACTTGTCCATCTTTTTGAGGAGGCAAAATCTTGAGTAAATAATGTTTTTTCATATTTTTTATTTAGAGCCCCTTTTCTTCCTTTGAAAATCTCAAAAATCTCCAAAAAGTGTCCCAGAATAGTGGATTTTAGCATCCCCACACCAAATTCTTTCGAATTTGGTGAAAATTCCAACTGGGTATCTTCATGCCTAGTTCTTAGAATCATCATAAAAATTTCATCAATAATGAGGCCTCTATCAAAGAGTGCCACCTTGTTCTTCAAAAACAACTAATTTTACATTTATGAAAAATTGAAGAAGAATTAGCTAGTGGCCCTCACTAAAACTTTTTTCAGCCTTGATACCCCAAAATTAACCCCAAAATTTCACCTAATTTGGAGTTAATCTTATATTTTTATGGCCAAAACAATATTTTGTCCCTAGATATTTTTATAAACCATGATCCTGTTGACATGGAAATTTCGATTACATGGCATGGAACATGGTTGTTGATATGGCTCTAATGTCAAATTTTAAGCCCTTGATATGACCATGTACCACCCTCATTAGAAATTTGAGGAATTATTCTATCGACGAAACTAAATTTTCTTCTATTGGCGAACCTCCAAATTTGTCTCATCAACGAACTAAAAATTTAGTGTATCGACGAACCTACAAAATTTTCTTTTATCGACGAACCAAAATTTTTGTTCCATCGACAAACTTCATATTTTTTTCATCAACAGGCTTAAAAATTATTCTATTGACGGACTTCAAAATTCTTCTTCCATCAACAATCCATAGAACTCTCCTTCCATCGGCAATCCCCAAAATTCTTCTTCCATCGACGATCATCAAATTTGTTCTTTCGACAGACTCAAATTTTTTTCTTTCAATGAATTTTGAAATTCTTGTTCATTGATGGATTCAAGAATTCTTCTCATCGACAGATCCAAAAATTCTTATCATCGACGGATTAAAAAATTCTTCTCATTGGCGGATAAAAAAATTCTTGTCTTTGACAAACTCCAAAAACTCTTCTCATCTGTGGATTCAAATATTCTTCTTATCAGTAAGTTAAGGAACTTTTCAAGTGGCAATATAAGGAATTTGTGACATAAACAAACTCATTTAACTTAGAAAATTTTCATCAAATCTAGGATGGATCTCGACCATTGATCTCAAGATCAAATGTGATTTGGGCCATACAATTGTCTAAACTTCATAGCCACCATAAAAACACCAAAATTCATGCTATGATGTTATGACCCCTTCCTTATTCCATCATGACCATGCCACTATGGGCTGTAATGTACCCAACCACACACGAGATTGCCATGCTACTTCAAAACTTAGTTTTGAAGTGATTTCGAGTTATGATAAATTTTTAATTAAGAAAGAGGCATGAAATATTCACATGAAAAGATCAATATTCATGCTACAACATAAAAGAAATGAATATAATTCCATAAGCAGTAATAACTAGCAAGCATGCACATTATAGGCATGAATCCAAAATATAATAAGTAATACACAACAAAAATAAATATACAGGTAGATGAAACAATGGTAGAGAGAACTTATCTTTAATGAAACAAATCAACAACTGGCTGCAGACCAAGGACATTCGACCCAACTGTAGACATTGATGTTCCAAGTCTCAACAACAATGTCACCCCCGAGCCAAGGATATGAATCCACAAGGACAGTTCTAGGGTGTTACTCAACTTCCTAAACTAGTCAACACTCAATATCTCACATGCTTCTCAACACACACAACAATCCAAAGTACAACAACTCTCTTCTATCCAACCTTCACAACGCAAGAGAATGGACCCCCTTCTCTGCCATGTAGTCCCTTAGGATGTCCACCTCCTTCTAGGGCTCCAGTGCATTTGGTCAAGAATATCCATGATGGGACTCTCAGGATTCGTAGTTGTGAGCAAAACTTAACACCTACCAATGCATTTCAGACATGCAAGAATTAATTTATGGTTGGAATACACCATCAATCATTACATCCAACAAAACCATGGATCCTCTCCAAAAATTCGTTTTTCTTTCCCCAACCAAGATCAGAATGAATGAGGAATGAGGAGTGGGTGAAAGAGTGAATGGAGAGAGAGAAGATAATGAAAGGTATGAACAATGAACAATGCATGAGTGAGTGAACCCCCCAAACAAACCAAATAATATATTTCTTGTAATTAAATAACCACATGGCCTTTCCCCAGGACTCTCATATAAATGATATTCTCCATTAAAACAAAAATGGGTAAATAACATATAAAATAAATACTTATCCATTCAAGCCCCCTCTCTTGTGGAGTCATAGTCCCCTATAAATCTTGTCTTTGTCTGTCTAGCAACCAATGATGTATTTATTATTAATAATTATCAAAGCATTACATTTCCTAGGCACACTGACCTCTTTTAATTATTTGGGCACTCTGGCCTTTCATAAATTAACAAAATAAATTATTTAATATGGGGCTCAAAACTGGGGTATTATATCTAATTTTCCATTTATAAAAAATTGAAGCAGAATTGGCCAGTGGCCCTTACAGACACTTTTTTTGGCACTTGATACCCCAAACTTAACCCCAAAATCTCACCTAATTTGGAGTTAATCTTATCTTGTTATGGCCAAAACAATATTTTGTCTCCATATATTTTTATATACCATGATCTTGTTGACGTGGAAATTTGGATGACATGGCATGGAACATGGTTGTTGATATGGCTCTAATGTCCAATTTTAAGCCCTTGATATGACCATGTACCACCCTCATTAGAAATTTGAGGAACTATTCTATCGATGGAATCGAATTTTGTTCTATTGGCGAACCTCCAAACTTGTCTCATCAACAAACTAAAATTTTTGTGTATCGACGAACCAAAATTTTTGTTCCATTGGTGAACTTCATATTTTTTGCATCAACATATTAAAAATTCTTCTATTGAAGGATTTCAAAATTCTTCTTCCATCAACAATCCATAGAACTCTCCTTCCATCAACAATCCCCAAAATTCTTCTTCCATCGACGATCATCAAATTTGTTCTTTCGACATACTCAAAAATGTTTCTTTAAATGAATTTTGAAATTCTTTTTCATTGGTGGATTCAATAAGTCTTATCATTGATGGATCCAAAAATTCTTCTCATTGACATATTAAAAAATTCTTCTCATTGGCAAATCCAAAAAATCTTGTCTTCGACAAACTCCAAAATCTCTTCTCATCGGTGTATTCAAATATTCTTCTTATCAATAAGATAAGGAATTTTTCAAGTGGCGATATAAGGAATTTGTGACATAAACACACTCATTTAACTTAGAAAATTTTCATCAAATCTAGGATGGATATTGACCATTGATCTCAAGATCAAATGTGATTTGGGCCATAGAATTGACTAAACTTCACAACCACCATAAAAACACCAAACTTCATGCTATGATTTTATGACCCCTCCCTTCTTCCATCATGAACCTACCACTATGGACCCTTTCATTCCACATCATGGGTATGGTCCATATCATCATATGTATGAAAATTTTTCAATAAGTTTAAAATTTCCCAAAATTTTATAATTTTTGAAAAATTTATATTTTTTCCAAAACATTATTTTCTTTTTCAACTGCCATGGAAGATATAGACATAGCTTCCCATGGCTGAATTCAACCTTGTGTCTATTATCTTGATATCCATTTTCCAAATTACACATTTAATTCTCCCAGAATTTGGGGATTTCACTTTCATTTCATCATCTTTCCCATTTTCAGTCTAGAGTGAAACTCTACTACAAAGAATTTTCCAAATTCATGATGGTCTTTGGCCCAAACGGGTCTGGTTTTGAAACGTTTATCTAGCACTTCTCTACGACGAACCTAGATCCCATGCTGAGCACATTAATAACGTAAATTTGACATAATTCACCTCTAATACCATTTTAATATGAATGCATCCATGCAACATAATAAAATGCTCATGCGACCATTGATAATTTAAAATTCATGAATGCAAACTATTTAAACATTCACATCAACATTCAAACACATAAGACATAGAATAAACACATCATTAAACAATAAAATCAATAGTGATAAAAAAACTTATATTTATAAATATTTTACACAACCGAATATAAACAACGAACGTTCCACCCAACCATAAACCCCATTGATCTAGTTCTCTCAATATAACATCACCCCCGAGCTGGGGCTATGAGTCCACAAAGATGATAGGCTCCTATGGATGTCTATTTTCCACTTTGACATCCTAATACCTAGTAATTTAACAAAGATGTGACCACTACAATAATTCCAATCTCCCAACTCTCTTCCCCATCACTCTACATAACCCGAGGGATGATATTTCCTTCTCTTCACCATAGTCTCTCAGACAATATCCATCCCCTCTAGGGATCCAAAATAGTTCAACCAGGAATATCTCAGCAAGGGGCTCCAGGAAATCCAACTACAACAAGATTCCTCACAACAACCATAACCAAGGCTCTTGGGTTATTTCTTAGCAAAAATTTATTTACAGGCATGACAACCTCATTCCCATCATAATTAGTAGCTTCAACAAGATGTCATTAATACCCACTATGGCTGCCTACTTTTTCCTAGCACTAAACTCCTATTTTTTATTACTTCTTGTTGTTAAATATGCTCTCCTCTCTACTCAAATTTTCCTCTCTTATCTCCCATTCTTTCTTGATTCTCACACTTCCCAAAAATGATTGTATTTGGCCCATGTTGTCTCTCACTCAACCTATTACATGCATTCAATGATACCAATCTCATCATGAGTGTACTCAACCTATGATGTGATAACTAGGTGAGTTGACTCTCTCACCCAACCCCTTACATACATTCAATGATTGGATTTACTATGTCAAATGGGGTAAATATTTAATAACAAAAAGATTAATGAATGTCATAGAGGACTCTAGGAATATGGAGTTCCCTCAAACCCCCATTTCACCCCCTTATCCTATGGAATCATAACCCCCGATGACTCTGGTCCTTGTCCTTCTACAACCGATGGTGTATTTCATTTTTATTATTTCCAATGTATAATGTTTAAATATTACATCGCTTGACCCTTGGCCATTCATGATCACATATACACTTATAAATTTCTAATTTGGGGATCAAAACTGGGGTGTTTCACTCCTCTTTCTAATTATCCAATTGAGTTATTTTCTCCCCCAATTATGAGAGATGAAATATGCTCTTGTCTAATTATACCCTCATAGTGGTAAATGAGTCTTAGTGTTTGGAAAGTTTTTTTACCATCTCATCTAGTTTTTTCCTCCAACAATGAATTTCATCTTGGATCTACCCATTAAACTCTTTTAACTCTTCCATCTTTTCTCTCTTCAAATATTTTCCCATGACAACTGCTTCAAGGTCTCTGATGAACCTTTTTTGATACCATATGATCTATAAATGGTAGGTCTATGGCTCATCTATCGAACTAGAACATATTTTCTACAGAAATAAATTCAATTTCTATGCCATTAAAAAAATGATTGTTAGTGCCAAAATCATGCATCATTGAGGTGGTTTCATATCCACAAATAAAATACATTGTTAAACTATGTTTACAATACTTTTTTTCAGGCTTGGTTTATCAGTTATGACAGATAGGCAAATGATCAATAGTGGTAAACAATTCCACCTAGTTAATGTCAAAATAAATGACACACTGTTGTTCACATGTCAATATGATGATAAACAAATCATTTTATGCTCAATACAACTAGGCTAATATTTATGCTCTATCCATGCAACTAATGTAACCGTATGAAGTCAAGTAACGAAAATATCAACTCTTTGGCTCGATCATTTCCAAACTAAAATTTCATTCCTCTTTGCAATATGCCTAACAATTAACATAACTTTGTGTTTCCCTTTAAATTGTGTGCTATCACCACTCGTTCCCTATATTTAGAGGTCATCCAAACCATTTAATTGAGAAATAAAATGTATGGCTAAGTGAATTGAAAAAAATCCCAAACTGAATGAGTTGATGTTGGCACAGGGGTAGACTGAGGGTTCAACACTTTAACAATGCACCAAAAAACCCTAACTACCTGCCCTTTCGGTAACACCCGCGAAGAAGATGAAGTCTCACTCGAGGTAGAGGCAGGGGGGGTTGCAGAACTCAGTTGTCTACAACTAGGATGGGACACATATGTATGATTACAATACTTAATAGAGCACTTAGCCAACAATATGCATTAGATTATGATTCTCATTCACATCACAGTTTAACCCTTATTACAGATCAACGAAGTAACAATCAAGATCAAACACTTCCAATCACATAGGACATAGAATTAGTTCAGATATAGCATTCATTCACACCATTAAGCACTAAGCTACAATATCAGATGCATTCATTATACATGATAGAAACAACACTAAAAAAATAACTACATAAACAACATCGCACAAAGCACATCAAGACATAGGATATGCATGGTTCACCCTAGTGTGGGGCTACGTCCACCAACTTCTTCTTCTTCTTTTTTATTAGTCTTCAATACTCAAACAATCATTTTCTCATGGGCACAAAGAAACATATCCCAACTCCGCAGTGGACATGTGATCTGCGCACATCGCACTAGATCCACCTTCCCCAAATTCAGGTCAAGGCACAGAGCCAACTCCTTAATATCACAGAGCCTTACATACACCGTCTGTGCACAAAGCAACTTGCAATCTCTTGCACTAAGCCAATTTCTCACAACATATGGTGCACACAGCCAACCATATCTACTTCTTACATCGCTTAGCTACTTATTTATACAATTACAAAAAGGCCTAATCATGGGTAAACCCATGGGCCAACATCCCTTAACCCATTACATAAACCCTAGTAAACCCCTTGCTGGGTCCACAAGCCCAAAACAATGAATGAGATCCCGCAATCTCTACTCTGCCTAGGCGCTCCATCTTTGACTAGCATGTCGAAGTCCCAAACGTGGTCCAACACGACCAATTTTTCCTCAAAACTTGGTCAAAGGCCAACATGCTCCCAACACTCACCTGTGACTCATCCTGAGTCACTCAGATCTAGGCAACGCTTCTTCAAAGGCCTCAAGCTTAGCTCGAGATGCCTCGAATTGCTTCTTCGCCAGAGCCTCTTGCTTGATGAACTCCTGAATTAGTTTCTTTGTAAAAGTCCCTTCCAGGCACTATTCCACTGTCATAACCACTTGTTCCAGATGCGAGCCTTGTACTTCAATCTCTTCAAAAAGCATGCAATCTTCGTCCTACATCGGCTGGAGTCTCTGTGTAACCTCCATGAATCTACTCTGGATGGGAGTAACCTGTTGCTGGACTGTACATTTTTCTCGTGATATTTTCATCCTCTCGACCACAGTGAGCAACTTCATTTGCGCCTGGATGGTGGATGCCTGGTTTTGCGCCTCATAGAGCTATGCTTCCAGTTTCCTCAACTAGGGATCTTCTGCGAGGTGTTCATAGGTCCATGCACTACAATCACTCAATTGCTTACATTCTGAGGCGAGTGCCTGAATCCTTCCAACTGTGCTCTTGGTGATTTATTCCCTTTGATCACGCACTTATTGCAGAGTTCTAGACACTTCTTGAATTTTTGACTCTATTACTCTTGCTTGAAGCTGCTGAATGGCCTCAACAAGCTTCCCCACTTGAATATAGATAGACTCTTCTTCCTCCTATTCCAAGCCTATCATAGAGCGAAGTTCGTTAGTCATTTCTTCTTTAACCACAATCTTCTCTACGAGCAGTGTTGGACACACCTACCACACTTAGAAGGGGG
>JZKD02S1674746.1:50237-66680 GCA_000966675.3 Picea glauca
CCTTATTTTAGGGTTAACCACTTTCCATGAATAGAAAGTTCTCCAATACTTTATCATTTAAATATTCCTTCTTGATTTTGTCACTTTACTTTATCATCTAAATAATCCATCTTGACTTTGTCACTTTACTTTATCATTTAAATAATGATTTCTTATTTTCAAGAACTTTTACTTCTTTGACCTTTTAGGGCTTCAAGCCATCATATGGGGGTCCTCCAACTTCATAAGGCCATAACTCTCAAACTATGAGGAGTTATGTGACATTACACATACCACCGGAAATGGCATGACAAGTACTATCCATCTAGGATAGTTTCACCAACAACTTCATTGATCTTCATCTCATTTTTCCACATGAAAGCATGGGTCCTCCAATGTTTCTTCTAGGATAACCCAATCCATAAAGCGTCTTCCCGTGAGGGCTTTCACCATAACGGGACCACTTTGGAGTTCATCCATTTGTGCACCTTATCAACCATGATAAGACAATAATGATTCATCTTTGCATCAATTCACCACTACATCATATATATCAACTATGCATCATGTATCAATGACAACTCATTGATCTATCTTCATCGATTGGTTTCCACTTAGACATATATCATTCTCATCAAGGGCATCATATCAATCAATTACTTGACATCAATCAAACCAAGCCATTTACATCAATGACATATGATCCAACAATCTCCCAAATAATCAAACCATTAGCATCAATGACAAACCATTGGCATCAATGACAACATGATCCAACAAGCAACTGGTATTTTTCTTTCTGAATCTTCTCTTTGTCTTCCTCAAACATCGCCCTAATTTCATCTTTCTCCTTTTGTACAACTCGATGTTGCTCTAAGGCCTCCTTCTTTTCTTGTTTCAAGTCTTCTGTAGCTTGCTCCTATTCTTCTTGGATGCGATGAAGCCGAGCCTCTATTGCATCTGGTAACCTTTGTAATTGGGTGGGCTCCTCCCCCAATTCCGCAATTTTCGGCAAAGAAGGCGCTATAGGTACTGCGCGGCTCGAATATATGGCTTTTTATATGTCTTTGAGCTCTTTCTCGATTCATTCATACAGTGTGTCCTGCTTCACTCCATGTCTCTGCAAGATATCCTTTGAAGCATCCTCCAAGGCTACGAGGATGAGATCGACATCATCCACTGTGAGAAAATTCTTTGATTGAGGATTATTGGCTCGGGTCTTCTTTCTTGTTGAGGGTTTCTGCAAAGAAACCTTCCTCTTCTTCCATGTTTCAGCCTCAGTAGGGGTATCCTTTGGCGGTGTAACTTTGCATTTATCTTGATTTTCTCCTTCTTCCCCTCCTTCTTCTTGGTTTACTTCATCTCCTCCTCCTCCTATGGGTGAATCAGGCCTACCTTCGTTTGAGGCTCTATCCTCCTCATCAGTTTCTCTGTTCTACACTTCCTCCTTTTTCTTCTTTTTCTTTGCGCTATTCTGTCCATCATGTTAGACCTGGGTGACTAAGGGACTTCCTATGATGTCGAGGTTGGAGAGTTTTGCATATTCCACCAGTACAAGGAACTCTGCTAGCCATTCTTTGGTGATCTCCGCCATATCTTCGTCAGTCATCTTATAATAGGACTGTAGTTCCTCCTTACTTTCATCCTTGCCCACAGTGATGTAGATAAAGTGCCGATCTGCGTGGAAATTTGCTAGTAGTTTGTATTGGTGCAATGTATTCGGGGTCATTCATGGAAATTCCTCAATGGCGTGCTTTAGTTGTTGGTAGTAAGCATGGAAGACAAAATTCGACTGCCACTGCTTCGACATGTTGTTTGTATACCACAAGGTGGAGAAACTTGCGGCCAACGACTATGATGGCTCAACTTCTGGAAATGTCACTCCTTCCGGCATTTTCCAAGTGAAAAATGAGATTAAAACCAATAACCAACAGAAATGGAACCCATAGCCTTGATACTGTGCTTCACAATATCCCTTCTCAATCTCGTTGACGAGGTAGCTCACCCAGTTCATTTGCATTCCTTCTACGCACTTCCATGTGAGGTCTACTACGAATCCTATGACTTGTGTTGGATGGTTCTTTCTGACGAGCTTACCAGCTATAAGCTGACAAGCTAGGTGCGCTGTGCCATCCTAGATGGAGGCTACCTTGTAGCCTCTCTTTCCATTTTCAACATCGCCATAATATTCCTTTATGCACTGTGCTAGGGAGCGATCTGAAGTCTTCCCTGGGTAGAACTTTTGAGGGTTCGGTCCTTGCATACTCAGTCCTGTGATGAGGTGGATCAACACTGGATCCACAGTGACACGCCTATCAAGCCACAAATACCCTCCATGGTGACACAACATGAGGAGTTTAACGCAAGCGTTAACCTCTTGATGTCGTCCGAAGTGAGGGATCTTCATCACATTCAGGATTGTTTATTGCGTGAGCTCCTTAATCCATGGCTAAGAGACTATGTGCAGCTTCTTCCTAGTCATTCATCAAATACCGATGTGGTGCGAGCATCGTGTAGTTCTTCCTATCTCTGAGGTTAAAGTTTTTGTTCTTCAGAGTTGGGATATGTACTAACTGGGGTCCAACTACACGTATCCCGTTTGAGATGTATGCGGTGATCAACGTGTACTTGAAGTCACGAGGGATATTGTCACGGTTCACTGTGCCGGCCAAAGGTGGTATGTACTCCAACAAGACCGACGGGATCTTCTTTGCGTTAGCCAGATCATCGCGGTGTTTTCTTCTCTTCTCAACAGTGTGGCCAGAATGTCATCCAGTCGATGGGGATGCTTGCAATCCACCAGTTGACGATGCTTGTATTCCTATAGACATGACTCTCTTAGCCATGAGGTCTACACGAATCTCCTCCACAGAATTCTCTAACGCGCTTGGTTCGCCCAACATTATCACTTGCAACAAAATAAATCAGGTAGGTGAACAGGAAAGCGAGGTAATCAAATGGATGGCGAGGTCTAGAAATCACAGTGTGATACAATGGATTCTCTATTAGCTTGGATGTCACGGGTTGCAAAAAGTGGTCTCGGCGTAGCGTCCGACGGGTTAAATAAGAAAGTGTCGTAACAGATTCCTCCAATGGTCAGGAATACCTCCATCAATATGAATTAGACCGTTATGTCACGGTCTCGATGGTCCATTTGCTCATAACTGCATTTTCTAGACATTTTGAGGTGTTATCCTAACGGTCAGGGCACCTCCAATGGTCATATATCTTTGTCATGGAAAAGTCCCATTCTGTGTGGCTTTGCTATTCTGGTGAGGTTCAAGTTCTGTAGATATGCCTCCTGTGAAGTCTTTTCGGGAACTTCCCGTAGTTTTTCTGACTTGGCTTTCTTCTTAATGAGCTTCCTTGCCTTCTTTCATATGATTGGAGTCTCTAGATTCCTCTTTCGATTTTTATTCTTGTCTTATATTAGCATGGTAACTTCTCACTGTCGATGTTCTTTCAAAGGGTTCAAAGGTAATACCTCTTTTCTCATTAACTCCATGGTAGGTACTCTTCTTTCTTGCATGGGAAATTTCTGCAAGTCTTCTTGCATTCTTTCAACTTCGATAGCTAGTTATATTTCCCTTTGTTGATTCAAATTATCCTCTTGTTCTTCTATTAGTCACTCTAGTTTTTTGGCTATGAGGTCCCTTATTTCTTTCTTTTTCTGTTTCGTGGCTTCCTCCTCTGATTTCCTTCTAATCTGATCTTTCTCAATCCAAGTCTTTCCTAATAAAAGTGGAAAAGAGGATTTGTTCTCAATACACTTAATGACTTCAAACTCTTCTTCAGTCGATGTTCCATGAGCAATCATAGGTATATTAGTAACTCTTTCACATAGGGTTATCATCTTTCCTTTAAAAAATCCTATCCTTCCTAATGAAGGTATCATAGTAGGCTTTCCCAAAAATTCCCAAGTTCTTTCTGGCATAATGTTCATATGTGTTTCTTCATCCAATACATAGTCTATGTCGAAGTCTTCTATTCTTGTGACTATGCGCTATTTTTATCTCAAGATGTCTAGCAAACTGACATCCTTGTGGTCATCCATTGCTTATTTTAACTGTACTAACATAGTATGACATTTCTCTGATTCTTTCTATTTCTGGTTCTCTAACAGATCCTTAGTTTCTTAACCTTCTTCATAGTTTTATTGTCTCATGTTCATCTTTTCAGCTTTAGCAATCATCCTTGGGCAATCCTCAACCTCATGATCAATAGATTTACAACAAATAAAAGTAGGAACAATACCAGGGTATTCCTTTGCAATATGTCCTAGCCTTTTTCAATTATAACACAATGTCAATCCTCTCTTTCTTTTAAGCGATCCCCAACCATTCCTGTACTGCACACCGGGATCACAGTGCTGGACCTGCAATATACAAAAATTCTTTCCAGTTTCCTGCATCCACTTATTAGTCCAAAAATTCTTTCTATACATAGGGATAACATATTTTTCTCTATTTCTATCAAATTTATTCAGATCAACTCTTTCTTCTAACTATGCCCTAGTTTTCAGACTAGGAAAAAATCTATCAAACAGACCTAGATTCATACTTTTGAAGCAAAAATTTCTACTTATCTTACCTTTACTACAGAACAAAGCTTTAAGATATTACCTCTTTTCTTGAGATCAGGTTCCTTTCTTAGAACAAAGCTTCACAAGTCAAGTAGACTACTGCGCACTACAACAATATAACTAAGCACAGATCTTTTCTTTTCTTCAGTTCCCAACAATCACAGTTTCAAGTCTCGATAATGGAACCATTTATTGGCATAGGGGCAGACCCAGGGTTCAATGCTTCAACAACGCACCAAGAAAACCCTAACTACTGTCCCTTTCGACAAGACCTGCAAAGGACATGAAGTCTCACTCGAGGTAGAGGCAGGGGGGGTTGCAAGATTCAGGTGTCTACAACCAGGATGGGACAGAGATCTGTGATTATAATAATTAATAGAGCACTTAGCCAACAATATGCATTAGGTTATGATTCTCATTCACATCACAGATTAACCCTTATTACAGATCAACACGGTAACAATCAAAATCAAACACTTCCAATCACTTAGCACATAGCATTAGTTCATATATAACATTCATTCACACCGTTAAGCACTAAGATACAATATCAGATGCATTCATTATACATGACAACAACAACACTAAGCAAATAACTACATAAACAACATCGCACAAAGTACATCAAGACACATGATATACGTGGTTCACCCAGTGTGGGGCTACGTCCACCAACTTCTTATTCTTCTTTATTAGTCTTCAATCCTCATACAGTCATTTTCTCCTGTGCACAAAGCCACAGAGCCCAACTTTGCTGTGGATAGGTGATATGTGCACAACGCACTAGATCCACCTTCCCCAAAATCAGGTAAAGGCACAGAGCTAACTCGTTAATAACACAGAGCCTTACATACATCATTTGTGCAAAAATCAGCTTACAATCTCCTCCACTAAGCCAATTGCTCACAACATATGGTGCACATAGCCAACCAGATTTACATCTTACATCTCTTAGCTACTTATTTATACAATTACAAAAGGCCTAATCATGGGTAAACCCATGGCCCGACATCCCTTAACCCATTACATAAACCCTAGTAAACCCCTTGCTGGGTCCACAAGCGCGCAAAATGAATGAGATCTCGTGATCTCTGCCCTGCCTAGGCACTCCATCTTCGACCAGCCTATCGAAATCCCAAAAGTGGTCTGATACAACCAATGTTTCCTCAAAACTTTGTCAAGGGCCAACATGCCAACAATTGATTAGGTAAAAGAGATGATGAAGGGTGTTATTTCTCACTATGTATAATTTAATGAGTCAATAGGTGGGGTGAAAGAATTTCCATGCAAGTTGTAGGTGCTCACTAGGAATTTAATTAAATTTTAAGTGTGGGAGACTCATCAATTCACCCAAGGGAAACATTATGAAGGTAAAATACTTCCATGTTTTAAATTGCTATCCAAAACACTATTGGACATGGTGTTTAGGTTGTTGTCATTTATACAAAGAAGGCCAATTTGATCAATGTTGGACATGATATTGTGGTGTTGGCATTGATGTCAAGAAGATCAAACTAGTATTGTCATTATACGTCTTTGAAATCCTAAAGATCACGAGAGATAATGTAATAGGTTGCACAAAATACATAGCATGACGTGCATAGGAATATTGTATAAACCTAAATCTCAAAAGAGATAGCCTTTTGATTGGTTAAAGACAATTCATAAAGGAGCATACTGACACAAAGATCAGAAGAAAGAACGTTAATCAAAGCTCAAAATAGATGGCACATTTGAAGTAACATAGGAGATAGAGTTTTGTGAGTGAATAAATCCTTTTTTAAAGGATCGAGTTACATGAGTCATTCATTCTTAGTTCAAGACAATCTAGGACCGTCAGATCAAGGTGGAGCGGGAGGCTGGGAGAAATTAAATCTCAACCGTCAATATGGAGCATTGGATCAAGTAGCGAAAAAAATAACTTTGACAGTTTGGCACTTTGGCACTTCGACGATTATTGGAAATAAGTAATAATCCATGACATCTCAAAGTCACGAAATAAATCCAATCATCGATTAGGAAGGAGCTTCAGATGGTTTCCCAGCCGTTAGATCAATATTTGATCTAGAATTAAACATTGATCGTCGATCTGGAATGGAAATGTTGAACTGTCATATCACACTAAAGGAAATAAGGTGGTAAACTATGGTGCTAACCACTATAGTGAGAAGGATTATGAAAGATGTAAGTTTACCTGAAGGCCGAAGCCCCAAAGTCACGAACTCCCGTCGATCTTCGGATCAGAGGAAGAGTAGGGAAATCCTATCAACCATTGATCTGCAATGAATATTGAAACTGTCAAATGGTGCTAAAAGGAATAAGGTGGTCCACTCCGACATTGACCTACTCCGATGATAAGAAGCTCAGATAAACCAAGAAATCTAGAAACTTCTGAGCCCCAAAGTTAACAGAAGCCATCGATCAAGACAAGGAAAGATCTTTAGTGACAGATCTATTTGAAACTTCGACAATTTGGGAGTATTAGATCGAAGTCTCAAAAGTGTCACATTCCCTAAGAAATGACAACCGTAAGATCAATAAGAAAATTCAGATGAATCTACAACCGTTAGATCCAGGAGGAAGACATGTGACACATCAGTAGGCCCACGTCAGTAGGACCATGTCAGGAATAGATGACACGTGGCCCAATTAAATGGTGACATGTGTCAAGGTCGATGTGGAACATAAGGACAGTAAAAGTCACAAATTATGGTGACACGTGGGATAGACATTAAGGGTCCATGTCATCATAGGTGACATCAACACACCATGTCACACTAGGACTATAGCCTTCGGGTATAATCAGTTCCTCCTACTAGTAGAAATACCAGGAGCATTGAAGGTCGAAGTCGTAAATTAATGTTAGTTGTTGATCTAAGATCCACCGAAATATATTTCGATCATTGGATCGAGTACAATGGAAGGATGGTGTTAGGTGTACTAACAATTGATAGCAAGCGATCACCACATATTTATGACTTATTCGGCAGGTAAAACTTCATAGGGATTAAACTACTTCAGAGTTCGAGTAACCCGAAGTCCCAGAGTCACAAATAGCCGAATACCCAAAAAGTGAGAGCTACCTTTCACCTAATCCTATGGTCCTATATCTTGGACATGTGAAGGTTATTAAGTAGAGAAATGTTGATACACACTTTGATAAAATTCACTCCAGAGATTTGGAAGATTGCAAAGGATGGAGTCCTGAAACACCAAAGTCCCAGAGTAAAAGAGAACCATCCATTTCAATGTGAAAATAAAACGCGACCGTCAATCTTTATAAGTGATTAAGCACTCATTTGTCTTAGCGCTTAGCCAAGGCCTATGGTCATATGGAATCGAGGTCCTAAAAGTGTGTCTCTGTGAATTTTTACATACAGAGGAAGAATTTTTACTCTATCAGGAAGGAAATTTGAACAAGATAGGATATGGATTCTGTCCTGATTGATATTAAGTGATCCAATACATCCAATGGATTGGAAAGATAATCGAAAATCTAAAATATGGTTTGTTGAAGAACCGGGGACGCAAAAAAAGCTTAATAATAAAATAAAAAGGCATGGGATCAAGTTAAAAGAAATCAATCCATACCTATGATCGATTTATGAAAATACCTCTTACTAAATTGAAAATATTTCACGATAATGTGTGAATAATGATAGAGGAAGACATTAATTCTAAATAAAAAAAATGGTATTATTGTTAATTTAAATTAAGAGGTGAAATGGTTCAAACAAAGGGACACAATGCTTCAATGTTCACACCAGTAGGAAGAATATATAAGAAATAATGAACGGTGAAGAAGAAAGTGTCTCTATAGTCCATATCAGAAGATGAAAAGCAGAAGCAGAGTCCAAGAAGGAAAGTTGAATATAATTGTGTAGTGAGGGTGGAAGGGAGGAGAAAGGAAGGATTCATATCCTTTACTTAGTAAAGTGTAAAAAAAAGGGAGTTGGTGATTCCTAGGGTTGGTGCCTTGAAAACAAGGGAGTTGGTGCTTCTTAGGGTTGGTGCCCTAAAACAAGGGAGTTGGTGCTTCTTAGGGTTGGTGCCCTAAAACAAGGGAGTTGGCGCTTCCTAGGGTTGGTGCCCTGAAGAAGGGGATTTGTGTCTCCAAGAGTTGGTGCTCTAAAGAGGATTGGTGTCCTTCACAAACACAAGATTATTTTTTATAAACTTTGTAATGCTTGTTGAAGTATACTTATATAATTGATTGTTTAAATACAAATTCCATTGTTGATCTATAGTGATGATAATTAGAATAATGAATTAATTACTAATTGTTTAAAAAGGTAATATTGTATCACTCCCCTTCTAAGTATATCCAACGAACACTATGGATTCTATCATACTTGACTCAATCCAAACAACAATGAAGGTAATTAGAAAAAACAATCTTAGGCATTCAACATATTTTACTAATCCTAAATCTACAATTTGCTATATAATGTGGTTTAAACCATTGTCCAAAACCAAAGATCAATTCACTAAGCCAAAAATCAATTCAATAACAATTTCAAGTGCCTAATCAATTTACAAATTGTATAGGAATATGGTGGTAGGTCCTATAGAAAAATAATCCAAGTGTTGTTGGCTGTGTTTATTTTCTACTAGGAAGAGTAATGAAAGAATGGAAATGAAAATGGATTACAATGTTGTAGTGAATCAAGGTAATTTATGTTGTGGCATTCACTTTAAACAACCAAAGAACACATTCAAGCAATAGGCATTAACAGATTCACACAACCATTAACACAAATAATTTAACCTTGGAAACCCAAATGGAAAAACCAGATTGATTGGGGATTTTATAAGTAGGAAATTAATTACAAAAGGGTGAGCGATACATATATTTAGTGTATTTTTACTAAATGGTAGGGAATTTTCAAATGGACATGTCTCAACAACACTCTTCACTCATCATGGGACATAATCAATGTCTTCTTCTCCTCCGATCATTAAGCATATTGCTTCTTTGAGCCGTCATCTCTACTACCACCTTTTTCACTTCCTCCTCATCTCTCCTCTTCATTGAATTCCCTTCTTCTCTATATATTTCCTATTTAATGGGATTCTTAGGAAGTCTAACCATCATATTAGTTCATTTCTATATTCTCGTTAGTTTTGGACTATCAAATTTCCTAAATAATTAAATGCTTATTACAAAGTTTTACAAAAGATATTTTAATTAGGATCCAATTTGGATCAAATGAGATTATGAGAAAATAGAAACCTAACAAATTCCCTCAAGTGAATAATTGAACCATCCTTGGTTGAAATTCAAGGCAAAGTATATTTCTCATGGAATTTTTGGTAGGTAAATGATGATGGAATGAGAAGAAATCGATAACTGGAAATAATAAAAGGCATTACAATTTATTCAATGGTGCTTGAAACATAAGTGATTTTGACAAAATTTTGAGAAAAGAGATAAATATACCTGAGTTTTCTAAAAACCCAATATGAGTAGGTTCCATATCAAAATATTGTAGTGAATCCCATCCACATAGAGAATATTTGATAGCCTGAAAAGTTCACTTATATAGGATTATGCCATGCTAGAAAACCACACTTCTGTAGAAATATATAGTGCTCAAAATGAACACTTATGTAGAAATATATTTGTAGGTGGATACTTCATTATAAATATGGCTGTATGTGGAAATTTCTGCAGACTCCTATATAAATATGTAGTGTTGGAAATTCACACTTCCGTACAAATCTAGTTGTAGGGGGGTGATTCTTGTAGTTTCCCTTAGAAGTCTATGTAAGGTCCAAGAAGAGTTTTGATGAGTGGTGGAAGGTTAATGTGATGGAATTTATGGGTGAAAGGGATATGGAAGAGGGTATATAGGCATTGGAATCACATAAAATGAGTGTGAAATGGTGAAACAAAGGGTAAGAATGGATGGATGGAAAACATTTGAAATAAATAGACGATGAATGTGATAGATAGAAGAAATGGAAGGAAGTATATGGTGAATGTAAATATGAAAATTTGGCTTTGATAATAAAATTCATTTTGCATGTTCTCTTTTTATGATTGCATAAGGTAAGAATATTTCTTTTGAATGTAACTATGTAGGTTAGGTTGCTTGTCTTTTAATCATAACACATTATTTTGAAATTTGAAGACTCTGGTGTGAAGTGTTGAAATGAAGTAGTTCTTCAATATACCCATTGAATGTAGTCCAATGATATCTTGACTTTTTTCTCCCATGAATTTTATTATGTACAATGATTTTTGACTCCCTTGTCCAATGTTTCTAAGATTTGCACGATGTATTGGTTTTGATGATCAACCTTGAGATGTAGTAGTGTAGACCATTAAGGGAGATTTTTCCATGTATGCCAGGTTGAGTATCTTCATGCTTGGAAATTAATTGTCCGCAACATGTATATAAAATATCTATAAAAGAGTTAGAAATACATCGTGTCATAGAGAGGTTGACAAGTGCTTGAATTGGAATTTGGCATACTTTCAACACCCCTCTAACACCTTTTTCCTTACCATTTTCCACTGATCATTTCCTTTTTGATACCTTCCTTATTCAGTTTCGCCTCACTTTTCATTAAGGTATGAATCTTTTCCCATATGCAATTTTATGATATTCTTACATATTTATTAAGGAACTTGTTACTTTTGTGCATTAACACTACTATACATGAGCAATTCCAGTGTTTTCCTTGCAATAGTTGTAGTTCATTAAAATAGCTGCAACTTCTTACAGTGTCTACAATTCCTCTTCATTGTTGCGACTTTGAGTATGATATCGTTGTTGTGATTATGAGTACAATGTCATTGCTACAACTCTGAGTACAAGGTTTTCCAGTTCACCAATTAACATTTACAATGACAATCAAGGAACGTTCCTCACATAGGAAGGTGTTGGAGTGTAGTTAGAAGAAACTAGGTTCAATTTATTCATCCAACAAAACTCTTAGATACTGGCCCTTTCAACATCACGTGCATGCAAGTGAAGTCTCACCCGAGGCATCTACTAGGGATGCAACAAAACAAGTTTCTACAGGGATGAGGGGATGTGAGGCTATCAACATAACCATTAATACTTATTCACCTTATGCACGATATTCTTATTTAACATCCCTTTATCAGTCAACAAACCCTACGTGCATCTTCCATTAACTAACAATTCATTAATTTTACCATAATAGTTGTGTGATATTAACCATTCTAGGATTCATTTAGTGCCCTAAACCCTAGTGTGCAGAACAATATAACATAGTTTGTGACACAAAAAACCCACTGAATCATTCATTATTATTTCACATCAAATACAAGTTAAATATATATATATTAATCATGCATAAACATAACATCCATGAATAATCACATCAATAACCACATGAGACACCATATTTTAATGTGGTTCACCCACTCCTTGGGTTATGTCCACAATGAATGGCTTCTTATATTAATATTCATGCAACAATCATCTCAGGCTTACACACTGCACTTACAAAAGATACAACATATTGTAATTCCCAAAGATGCCTAACCTCTCTGTAGTGCGAGCCTATGTATGCAACTCCCCCCAAAACCTCATACATAACTCTATTCATCACTCATGACGAACCTAATATTTTCCTCTTAGCAACAACCAACCTAACAACCAACCTTATCTCTCCCAACCCTTTACATATTTACACATAGAAGTAGGGCTTAAAACTCTCATTACAACTTATCCCTAAAACCCTAGGTCATAACCGTTTTTCCTACTTTTGCATTGATCTATTGTTTTTCCTACTTTAGTGTTGAACTGCTGCTTTTCCTGCTTTAGCATTGCAGAATGCGCCCTTTACACACGCTCTTATATTTACTTTTTCTCTTTCATATGCTATGGTGTAGTTCCCAAAACTTTGTTATTCTCATAAAAATGCTTGTCCAACAGACCCCCAACACTCACTTGGGGCTTGTTCTGATCCACTTAAGCCATTTTTAGATCCTTCCTTTCCATCCATTCAACGAACTCTTTCATAGTCGGCCTCCAAAACATTCCCTGAATTACATATTCTGGGTCCCCACAACGAAACCAATTGTTGGCATGCAATTACAAGACCCTAGGTTCAAGTTATTCATCCAACAAAACCCTTAGATACCATCCATTTTGGAATCACCTACATGCAAGTGAATTCTCACTCTTGGAATCTACTGGGGCTGTAGGAACCAAGTTTGTACAGGGATGAGGGAATGTGAGGATATCAACATAACAATTAATACTTATTCACCTTATGTGTGGTATCATTATTTAACATCGCTTTATGAGTCAACAAACCCTATGTGCAGCTTCCATTAACTAATAGTTCATTACTTTTACCATAAAAATTTTGTAATGTTAACCCATCTAAGATTCATTCAGTTCCCTAAACCCTGGCGTGAAAAACATTATAACATAGTTCACGAAATAACAAAGCCATTGAATCATACATTACTATTTCACATCAACTATAAGTTAAACAGATCTATACTAATCATGCATAACCATAGCATCCATGAATAATCACATCAACAACCACATGAGACACGTGATTTTAACATGGTTCACCCGCTCCTTGGGATATGTCCACAACCATTGTCTTCTTATATTAATATTCATGCAATAATCATCTCAGTCTTGCACATTATGCTTACAAAAGATACAACATATTGTAATTCCCAAACCTGCCTAGTCGCTCTGCAGTGTGAGCCTATCTCTGCAACTTCCCTCAAAACCTCATACAAAACTCTCTTCATCACTCATGAACAACCTAATCTTTTCTTGTCAGCAACAACCAACCTAACATACAACCTCATTTATCCTGACCCTTTACATATTTATACACAGAATTAGGGTTCAAAACCACAATTACAACTTATCCCCAAAACCCTAATAGGTCATAACCGTTTTTCCTACTTTTGCGCTGATCTATTGCTTTTCCTTCTTTAGTGTTGAACTACTTATTTTCCTAATTTAGTGCCACAAAATGGACCCTTGCCATGTGCTAACCAATCTCGCTCCATCTTTCACGACTTCCCTATAACTTCAAATTCAACCAATTCCAAGTCTGAATTTGCTAGGACAAATATTAAAATTAAGAATATCTCACCACTTGGCCAAATTTCCCAAATTCCCCATGAATTTAATAACAAATATTGGGTTTTTTTCCCAATTCCATGCAATTGCTTCTAATTTTTTCCATGGACGCATTGTAACTTGAAATTTGGCCACTCTAAAATTGATTCTCTTCATGAAATTTCTCTTCAACATTATGATAAATTGGCCCATCTAGGCTCAATGTTGAAAACTGGAGCTCTGATACCACATTGTAGAATCCCCAAAAACTAACTGAGCTATTCCAACAAAAAATTCAAACTTAGATACCAAATTAAAACATACAAATAGTCTGCAAATACAAAGATTTATACAGAATAATATTAGAAATACACATGCAACATACACAGGAAAACCCCATAAAACAAAAACATAACTAATAATGCGACACATAATTTAACACACAATTGACACTTATCTTTGATAAAAAGATCACCAACTGTATGCAAAACTTCCACGTTCCTCCCATCCTTAGACTACATTGCTCATAACTCTTAGCATTGGGTCACCCCCGAGCTAGGGATAAAATCCACCCGGGTAAAGGAATTCCTAACCAAGCTGATGTATCCCAGACAATAGGAAAAACAGAGTCACAAGTTCCAACTGAAACTAACAACCTACAATACCTCATTCCCCACATGCCTATCCCACCCCAGTAAGTGTGCCCCTTCTCTTCTCAATAGTCCCTTGGTTGTCCCACTTCCTTTTCGGGGCTTCAACAACAGGCTAGATATGAAGTCTCAGAGCCCTGTATCTACAGTTTGGCACCTTCAGGAAATCAATTCCCAACAATTCTCTCACCTAGAGATAATTGATCACAGGAATTACAACCCACCTCTTCAATATCCCACGGGCCTGACAACCCGCTTCTTTAGTCCAACTCCTAAGATAAATAGGTACAGTTACAAGTATGGGTACAGTGGCAGTAACATGAAGGTATAGAGGATAGTTGAATGAGTGAGTGAATGATGATGGAATGATGGAAAATGAACTAAGTCTAAACTATCTATATGCATGTTCCCAACTTGACACTAGTCATGTAGAGATCTACCTTGGGCCCACTTGTCCCCATCCTTAGAAATTAGGATAAAATAATTATTCATACTTTATACTTTAAGGAATATTAATATAATATTTCTTTTGTCTTAAGCTCCCAAGATTAGACCCTTATCCTTAGCTTTTATCCCCCTTTCCCTAACTAGTGGAGTTTAGCCCCCCATACTCTTTTACATGGTTGGTCTTCCACAGTGATGTGGTTTTCATTAATATTTGCGTGATATTTACATTTATAATACAAACATATTTTCCTTTTTGTATCCAGGCTCACCGGCCTCAAAAATATATACATATACATAAAGTATCTCTAGCCTCAATATCACACACTCAAGTTGTTGTGCATGGTATCCTAGGATGTGCACACTTCTTGTTTTAGTGCGCAACACATGTGCATGCTATATTATGGAAGGCGCTTACAAAAATAATTCCAAGACTTGATACAAATGTCTCACCAGCTTATATACATATGTACATTTATATTTACATTTACAGTTGGGGTTTGACCTAGGGGTATTACACAAAGTTTTGAAAATTTTGAACAAAACAATATGCAAGAATCCATTTTGAATAGCTAGAGTTCCAGAACCACATATTAAATTCCTAACCAAACTTCATTGGGTGCCCTCATAAATGAATGAAACATTCCTTTGGTTATCCCTAATAAACAAATGGTACATTCCTTGGGTTAGCCTTGATAAAGTAATGGTGCATTTGTTGGGTTAGCCTTGATAAAGTAATGGTGCATTCCTTGGGTCAGTCATTTGAGAGGTGTTGATGTTTAGCTTTGTTAGGATCGAAACAACAACCTCATGAGGATTAAAAAAAAATCCTTCATTTTTATAGTGGTGATACTCCTCTATATAATATGAAAGACAATCTTGATAATCTTGGGTTGGGGATAATGCTAGATAGAAAACCCCAAAATATTTATTGCTTAATTTTATGAAATGTTTCTTGATAACCAGATATGATATTTATATGCATCAAGAAGTCTTTTAAAAATATAAATATTGAATGGAGGCTTCGATATAAAAATATATCTGTGCTCAACATCATATACACAACCTTCTTTTTTTTTTTTTAAGTAAAAAAGGGTTTGGATCCTAGTGCATTAAATTTCAAACATACAGATACACCTAGACTTCCAACTGTCCCACCGAGTTAATGGAAACTGAGAAAATCGGCCTCCTATGCAGCCTATATCAAAAAACAGGCTACCATCTGTCCTTCCCAGAGGAAACCAAGACATATTGCAACCCTCAGTCTGAAAATTCTCCTTTAGTCTTCAAATTACAACATAATTAAACCCTGATAGTACTAGACCCCTAGATCTAATCAAAATGGAAGTTCTAACCAGAAACATTAACTGTAACAATTACCTGGTGACTGTTGAGGTGTCCATGTCAGCATTTCCTCCCTTCTTTCTCGCTCTGGCTGGCAGCACGAAGGGTTGTACACATGTCAGGCACCTCTGCCCTGGTGGCGTGTTGGCGTAAGTGTCATAAAGCATGTCGATGCACTGGCTGATTAGGATGGCATGGTGGATTTGGTCCTCCACTAGGCTCCTCAATTCAAACATCATCTCCAGGTGCTCCGGGTAGAAGAATGGCAGTTGGACACACCATGCTTCCTGCATGATGGATGGGGGATGTGGCATAGAATCCATTCCACCCTCCCTCACCTAGCTATCCTCCAACAAGGCACCTCCTAGTC
>JZKD02S1674746.1:66690-106778 GCA_000966675.3 Picea glauca
AATATGCAGGAATGCAAACCAGTCAAGGTTCCTATATATGTTGGTGTAAAGTTATATGCGGATCAGTGTCCCAAGACACATGAAGAAGAGGAGGACATGTCTTATGTTCCATATGACAGTGCAGTTAGCAGTGTGATGTATGCAATAATTTGTACTAGACCGGACATTTCACATGTAGTGGGATTTTTGAGAAGGTATATGTCAAAACCAGGGAAGGATCATTGGACAACAGTAAAAAGGGTTTTCGGGTATTTGTGTAGCACTGCTAGCTATGGATTGTGCTATGAAGGAAGACTGGGATTGGACAGAGTGGTGAATATACATGGATTTGTGGATGTAGAATGGGCAGGAGATATGGATCGTAGGAGATCTACAAGTGGTTATGTATTTAACCTGTTTGGAGGAGCAATAAGTTGGATGAGCAAAAGACAGGCTGTAGTGGCACTTTCAACTACAGAAGTTGAATACATGGAAACCACTCATGCAAGTAAGGAAGCAGTATGGTTACAAAGATTGTGTTCAGGTATTGGGTTGGTACAACAAGCTATAAGAATATATTGTGACAGTCAGAGTGCAATATTTCTGGCAAAGAACCCAACTCATCATTCAAAGACAAAACATATTGATATTCAATATCACTTTGTGAGAGACATGGTTGAAGAAAAGAAAGTATTGTTGATGAAGGTGGACATTTTGAAGAATGTTGCAGATTCATTAAAAAAATTTGTGAGCACTGAGAAGTTTTCTTGGTGTAGAGGATCCATGGGCATTGCTGACTTGGATTGTTGACTATGTAACCTTGTAACCCCTTGTGTGCAAAGAAAATAACAAGTGGGAGAATGTTGGGTATGTGTTATATTATTTGCACGAGTAGTAGTGTCTGAGCATCTGCGCCAGTTACGCAGGGGGGTTAGAGGGGGTTCGGGGGTAGTGCCCCCGAATTTTATTTTTTTGCATCGGGACCGCATTTTCGGGACCACATTATATTTAAGTGGTTTTTCGGCACATGGTTTCTTTGCCGATGGTTTTCTATATACGGTTAAGGAATTATGGTTTTGGACTAATCCAGGTCATTGGGCTAGGGTTTTGGATGCTGCTGGCTCCTATATGTATTTTGTATTGTAAACATTGTTACACAATGAATGACTATAAAATATGTTGGTTTTCCCGGTTTGGGTTTCCAGGGGAAAAATCTCTGTGTAATGTTTGTATTTGCTATTGTATATTTTCTGTTCTTTTCTGAATATCTGTTTGCAGTAGATATTGTACAATGTTAGAATTTACAAAAGGGGCTTATGAGTTGGTAGATTATGATGGAATTCCTTTGAGTGAACCTAGAAATGGAATTTACTTGAATAAGTACTATGCTTAAGTAATTTTTGCACGAGTGCTGTGTATTTTTAGTGTATCATACTCTTGTGTGATTTTTTGTTTTTGGTTCTTCTTTTCAACTGCTTAGCTTGCATTGTTCTTGGTTTCCAGATGTTGGTGTCTTCACTACCCTATATTGTCTTTGCTAATGGAATTAGTTGCAATACTCAAAAATTAGGATATTCTTCTTGGGAAATCTATGCACCTACGAACGAATTGATCAGTCTACATGGTGTTTGCCTTGGTCGTGCAATTAATAATATCATAGAATATAATGCAGTTATCGAGTTGTTAAATGATGTCGTTTCACTTGGAATCCATCATCTTATTGTATGAATTGATTCATGGTTTGTAGTACTACAATTGAGTAACATTTATTCCATTCAGAGTCCTACTTTGTTAAGGGTATATTTATGAATTCGCCTCTTAGAACGACATTTTGATTACATTGAATATCAACACATTCCTAGATGTCTAAATACATTAACAGATGCATTGGCTAATTATGTGTTAGACAGACATTTGAGACATTTATAAATCCAATCACGCTTTTACAAAAACAAGTAAGCTAGTAGGAACTTTATATTTATAACGATAAAAGTTTACAAAAAAGTGTTTTGTCCGAAGACCAAAATATAAAAAATGTGAAGCTCATGGCTTCATATACAAAAATCATCAAGGATGTTGCTCGTTGTAACAAGCGAATAACCCTTCTACTCTATGGAGCAGTCAACCAATAGATGCAGACACGCCTACTGTGTGGCATTGATAGTGCCTAGGAAGCTCATCCACCGTGGCATCAAGGACATTCATGGTTAGTCCCTCCAGGTTCTATTCTATAGCCTCAATATCTACGGAAACTACCCCTACTACAACACCCCTCTCTCTGTGCCTCTATATGGGAGATGATCTCGGCGGATGATAAGGCCCCACATCTACATTGATGAGAGCACTTGATTAGTCATCCGATAAATAAGCACAATTTTTTTATATATAATTAAAATATCAAAAACATTATATAAACAATAATTTCTCTTGTTACCTATGTCCCCCCACTGGGACCCATCAGGAAGATCTATATCTAGGTCCCCATGGAAATCTACCCCGGCATATGCATAGTCTTCCACCTTGAGCAGCTGATTCTTCAGCCATTAGAAGAAAACATCGTCATATTTGACAATGGGAACACCACCGTGCCGAGCCATAAGATCCACCCACCTATTCATCTGTGGATCCTGTGGAGAGGGTATACCCCACTCCACTTGCAGACGTAGGATGGGAACCCTCTCCAGAAAAAAGGACACCAAAATGGACCCATATCCAAATTGCTTCAACCGACCATTTCAACACTTGGTAAGTTGTTTTTTTAGGATTTTGAGGACCCCCTCACACTAGTTGAAGACTTTGGGCTCCATGCACTGTATCACATACTGAAAATGGATCTATAAATCCATATGAGGATATGCACTTCCTTCCATGTGAGTAATAGTGTAAAGGACATTATGCAATGATAAATCCCAGACATCTCTGATGGCTACCTTGCCACTATGTTTCTTGGTACCTGACACACAAGGGTGGTGAACATAGTAATCCATAGGTTCACCTCCACCCCTTCTTCCTGTGAGTGATACCTGTGAACCACATCGAGATAGCCCTGCCAAGAAATATATATCCTCTATATCTATTGTGAGTGTGTGGAAACCCACACGAAATTCCTTTTCGTTCACATCCCACATGTGAACCGGATACTTTAGCAGCTTCAACTAGGCTCTCATGCCCTGAATCCTGAAAAAATTGGGTAACCCACATTGCCTTAGAGACATAACTATCCCTGAGTCATTCCCAATGAATTTATCCTCTTTTTCATGCTCTTGCTTACGCTACTCCAACATCTTGACCAAGGAACGATAAAATAAAATTAGAAACAAAAAAAAAATCCTGGGGTTTTTTCTAGTTGGGTTTATCTTTTTAATTTTTTGGTTGTGGTCATCACAGGTCTGCGCATTCACGCAGAGAGATTTCGTCATGACCTGCCTATAGGGTCACCTACGATGATCCAAGATCATTGCAGTTCAAAATATAGGGCACCTGCGATGATCTCAACGCCTAGGTAGCCCCAAAATATCGACCCAACACACAAATTTAACCAA
Organism: Picea glauca; assembly: GCA_000966675.3. Classification (NCBI taxonomy): domain Eukaryota; kingdom Viridiplantae; phylum Streptophyta; class Pinopsida; order Pinales; family Pinaceae; genus Picea; species Picea glauca. Next base: position 70,212 of record JZKD02S1674746.1, read on the forward strand.
TGAAAACAAATGTTAAAACCATGAAAAGATGAAGGAGAGAAAGATTACCTATTTGATGGAGATGGTTCGCAAAATGATCCACCACACGCTCCACAATCGACAGTTTAAATTTAGGGAAAAAAAAAGGTTTTGGAGCACTATTTGGGTAAATTTGCAAATGAAATGGTAAAATGGTGTTTTGAGCCTAATTTATTGTTTTTTACCACTTTTTATTTGCAAAATTATACTAATTTTATATTTTATCCATTCACTAAAGTCTTAACAACTTGGAAAAGTGTTGACTTTTGTAGATTAAAAGGTCTAGAGACGACATGTTGGAACAAGGGTCCACCCCTTTTTTGATTTGTTTTTGCATATTTTTCTTATGTGCAGATCCTTTTAGGGTTTTTCAGGAAAAAATCCGAGCAGAGTCTTAATTATTTCTCATGCTCGTGAAACCATGAGAATGTAATTGAGTAGTATTTTGTTGTTTTTTCGAACTCGCATTGGTAATACGAAAAACAATGTAGTATCATTTAAGCTCTTTTCAAGCTCCTTAAACATGAAAAGATGGCCAAGCGACCTTGTTCTTTTCATGCTCATAAAAGTATTTGAAGAAAACATCTAATAAGAAGTAGGTTATCTCTTTTTCGGTTGTCATATTAACTTACGAAAAAAGGACCTGATGGATTTCTCTTTAAGTATTTTTTAGACTCTCTAAAATTGAAAAACCCCTTAGTTTTCTTTCGTTGGACTCATTAAACAAACATCGAAATACCCATATGGGATCGAACCACTCCTTCTTAGGGTTCGTTAAACATACTCCAAGGGACTCGTCCGAAGGATGATCTTACATTTATAAGAATATGTTATCCTCCTCAAGCTTGCATAAAAATAAAGAGGTACTCACCAATAATGGTGGGGTAAAATTGGGAAAGAAATCTATCTCTATATTTGTGTTAGTGGCAGTAATAGTCACTCTTGAGCATGACACCCCCCTTCATCATTGTATCCAGGGTTGGGAAATCCATTTTCCTCTCATTTGACCATCCAAAATTTCATATGTTGGGTCCTACTTGAGTTAATGTTTCCAAGACAATAGTCGTGACATTCATATATTCAAGAGAAGTCCAACCTAAACAAGCCTTCTATCGAGATGGCCATCTGCAGTTATAAATTTTCCACCATGTCGGCCTTCCCTGAGTCAGTTCTAAATCAATTCATCCTCTGATCTACTTCAATTATGTTACATATTTCGTGTCATTGATGGGAGATACATTAAGGTCCTCCTATGATGAGTCTTTTCATGTTGACTTCAACTCATTATCTAGGAACAAGATTTAGAAATTATTTAGTACCTTAGAGCTTGCATGCCTCAATGGCAGGCTTCTTCTCTTTAAACAGTGGGTTCACATCATTGACCCCTGATTAGAATATTTAATCGAGTGTTCGACTTCAAATCATTTATTCACATTCATTGGATTGTACTAGGGTACCTTGGGAGTCATTGACATCAATGGTGATTTCCCTCACACTTGTTAACAATTTTCATTAATGACCAGTAACCAAGTGGTTTCTACCATGTTCGACCTCAACACTTGTAATCACATGGTTAGATTCATACTTAGAGACAATGGAAATGAAGACCCTGTATCTCATCATTTTGGTTTAGGTTACGATGGATAATTCATAAATTTGTACTAACACATAGATCCACTATGTATGTCTCGTGGCTATGTACGAATTTCAATTCTTTTAGAGCATAGATCCACAGTGTATTCTTGGTGGCTATGTTGAATCATGATGACATGGATCCACAGTGTATTTTTAGTGGCCATGACTCACTTGAAACTTACAATTAGAGTCACTTATAGTCTGAGCATGGGAATGCCTACCTCAGAAAATGGTATATTATTATGCATATGCTTGATTGTTTGTAGGTTGTCGATCGATGGGCTCCTTGTTTTTGACACACAAATTCTACAAAATGTTTCATATGTCACGAGTTCCAGATTCATACTTTGGGGGGAAGTCTTTTACACATTATTTTGGTCACCTCATTGATCAACTGCCAACATGTGTTCATGTTCCCTGAAAATATTAAAAGAGACTTTCTCCATGAGAAAAATTGTTTTCTTTCCTCTTCCAAAAACCATAACAAGGAAGCTCATCGCACCCTGATATATGCATGGGGTATGGCGATGCCTGATCATCATACTCTTCCCTGAAAATAGACTGCGATGTCATCACATGATTCTTGTGCATAGGGTGTGACGATGCTTAAAGCCAAGGAAAATTCAAAATTTAGGAATGTTCTAGAAGGAAATATTCTAGAAGGTGAGGTGGCCTCCGATCAGTTTGGATCTTACTCACTTCTTTGATTTAGTGGGATCATCCTAATATCCTCACCCTTCTCTCTTTCACACTATATAAAGAGGGATCTCTTATGGAAAATGATAAGGTTGAATAGGATAATATTTGCATGGAGAGTTCTGCAACAGATTATGATTGAGAGCTTTGATTTAGTTCTTCAAGTCAAATTGTGGATCTTCTTCATTCAAGGCATTGGAGAAAAGGTGTGTGTGTTGAAGCAAAGAGCCATTGAAAGGGGACCTTGCAACATCAAGGCATAGGTTGTATTATTCACTTTTCATTTAATTTAATACAACAATACATTTCTTCCCTATAAAATCATCTCGTCTTCTATTGTATAATTCCTTGATCTTATACATAGACTTCATTATAATATATATATCTTTGTTTTTTCTCTTTTTTGGTTTATGATTATTGGATAGGCTTACCATTATTCAAAATCAAGGAAGGAGCTACAAGGAAGACAATAGCAAGGATCAAGCATCGTTTAAAAGGTATGTCACTTGTACCTCATTAAACTAGTTTATATGACAATGAAGTTTAAGGCAAAGTATGTATTTTGTTTTGTTGTGTTCTAGTTTCTTGTGGAAGTTAGGGAGATCTGTTTGTGTCTGCACTTATCGATTTGTCCGATAACACATGTATGTAAACACTCTATGATCATATAATAAATTTCTTTTAATAATACAAGAGAAACAATCAAGAACTTAGCCTTATGCTCAATTTAGAATTTCAAGCATAAATCTTTGAGAAAACGATGTAGAAGAAAAATAGGAGTGGAGAAGATGGGGATCTTTTTATTTGTTATCAAAAGATTCATTTCATGTTAATGGCTGAAACCATTTCTATTCTGATGTTCTACTCTGATAATGCAACCTTCACTAACTTTTTGATGGAGTCCTCTCTTTATTTTTAAAATGTTCTCTTTTAACTCCTTGAGGAAGTTAGGGTTTTCTCTTCTTGAATTTTCCGTATGATTTTCTTATTGAAATATTAAATTTAATTAATGCCTCATTAATGAATTTTTATTATTTACATTTTTTCCTTGAAGTGGACCTTTTTCATATTTAATAAAAGTTTTTTTTTTTTTTAATAAACTTTTATTTTTCAATTTTTTTAATTTACTTCCTTTTAACCGAGAGGATTGTACTTTAATTTTATGGATGTGATATTCAATTTATCAGCCATGGAAACCAATTTGGATTTAAAATTCATCATCTCATATTTCCAATGAGTCTTTCTAAGTGAGATTTTGGTTTATGGATCTCAAGATATGAACTCGTGAAGTTGAGGTACCAAGATTTATCAGCACACCATAAAAAATATTGTTGACTTTTGTTTCAATTTATGTGAAGACTATGGACGATTTCATCTCTTGAAACCTATTCCATCATCGTCCTTGTTGAATTAAATTTCCAACAAGCTATATTTTTCTGAAAACATAGGTTGGGAGTTCAAGATACAAGCTCGGGAAGTCAGAGACTTAATCACCATCCACTAATTCCATGGGTCATTCTTAGTCCTTGATTTAAATTTTCTTTTATTTTAAAATGTCCATACCACATGCATTGTGGTGGTTGAAGCATTGGTTTTTATAATTCAAAGTCCTTCCTTATTATCCATGCGAAGTAAAGGAACTTATGGAAGTCATGTGTAATGTCCTCATCCAGAACCCTTTATAATTTTACATATAGGTTGGTGAGCCATTGGAACCAAGTGTAAATGTAATGGGCATTTAGGATGGTGAGACATTAGCACCTGGATTTTTTTGTTGCATGCATATGGGTATCCACCTGGAATATGTGTAGGGATCCAGACATCCCCGGAAATGTAGAACCCACAATTACAAAGCAATACAAAAGAATGGGTTGAAATAAAAACTGACAAAAGGAGCCAGTTGGAACAGGTGGGTGACCACCAATATCCACCTGGATCAATCCTCCCCCCTGAGGAAGAAATGGTATCCATTGCATTGAGTTCCTAGGGAAGAGGGAAAATCATTTTCTAAATTTGGATCTTGGTGAGTTGCGTTCTTTGTTGGAGAAGTTGTGCTACTTGGTCTATGAAAGACTGTCACAAACCAGTTGCTGGCGGGGTGGAATATGTTGGATATATTCTTTCTGTTTGACAATCTATTTTTTCTAGATAGAAGGTGTTGAGGTTGCAATGGTTGTAGTGGTCTTATGTGCATCCTTTGAACATAATTTGAAGTGGATAAATTTTGCAGTATGAGAGATTACCTTGCGACACTGTTTTGGTGGAGCAGTAGTCAGAACTACCTTTGGTATCCGATAGAGCTGACCTCTCAGAGTAATAATGACACTACAAGGTCTAGACTCATAGACAACATGAAGTATCCACATATATGGTTTCCCCAAAACCACATCAAATACATCAAGAGGGGAAACATAACATACTACCTCATCCCTGAAGGGATGGATGCCATAGGACAGGCGACATTGTTGGCTGACAGAGAGATCTCGTCCATGGTGAAGCCGCCCAATGTTGTATGGTTGCGTGTGTGGTGTTGTCGACAACCCCAACTATTTGATGGCCTTAGCTGAGATGAGATTCTTCTGGATGTCGTTATCAACAATGAAATGCAACCGGGTCCCCTTCACCCACATCTATGAATGGAGGAGGCGCTCCCCCTCTTCAGGATCTACTTATTCTTCTGGTTGAATTGTTTTGGTCATGACAGTGGCAGTGAGGTCTACATCGATGATCTATCTTTTTTCAATATTTTCTGGATTGAAATCTGAATCAGGTTTTGGCTCTGTGTCTTTGACCTTGGACACCAATGACTGTTTCGAGCAACATTCATCGGTGTTGTGCTAGGGGATTTTGTGGAAGTCACACCACTTCCCAGTGTCATTCTTCGTATTCCCTTTACCCTTTTTGTCATATGTCTTGGACTGGTTTTCTAGAGGTTGTTGGTTAGGGTCATCTTTACTGTTCTTTGGTTTTTGCATATTTGTAGACCCGAATTACCATTTGTTCTTGTGTCTAAATTTCTACTCAATTTTGACAACATATCAATAGGCAACTCCCAATGATGATATGTTTAGAAAATCCATTTCGGTTTGGATGTATGTACGCAGAGCTTTGTGGTATTTTAGAACCAGATGTTTCTCGGAGTCCTTGATACCCATATTGGTGTGCAAGGTATGGAAATTATTTGTGAACTCCAACACTATTTGTCTCTTCTCTTGTCGTAGTGTGGTCCATCTCATGTACTGGTATTCATAGTTATCAATAGGATAGTATTGTTCTTTGACTGCATCCACAAAAAAAATCCCAAGTGGGATTGGCCCCATATATTCCAGATTCCTCTATGGAACTTTTCTCCCAGTAAGTTTTCCACCAATGTTTGACATGGGGGAGAGCCTTGAGGAGTGCGAAGGTGATCATTTCCCTATTGGAAAATTTTTGAATAGAGAAATAACCTTCTAATAGATTTAACCATTTTTCTAGGGCATCTGCATCTATCTGACCTTCAAATATGGAAATATCAAAATTAACTTGTACCTTGAAGGGAGAGGTTCCTCCAAAATGGTCATTTGATGAAGATGCTCATGTTGCTATCGGAAAGCGTTGAAGTATGTGTGCAAAATTCTCCAACATTTCGTCCCTCTGTTGTGCGAGAGCTTGCTCAAGCAACAGTTTAATAGAATATTTTTCTCCATCATTTTTCTTTTCTTCTGTCATCGAGGGTTTATTGGGAATGTGAGAGTGATTTTCCTCAAGAGAGACAAGATCGAGGCCCAATTGTCTATACTTGCACCTCATCAGGGACATGCACCGGAAAACGATCAAGAGCAGCCTTCTTTGATACCATTGATCCAAATTATGTTCAAAACAAAATGAAAGCAACGAAATTACAATGAAATACTCATGAAAATTTCCAGAAACAGATAAATACAACAATACTTGATTTCTATTAATGAAATAATTGTAAAGAGACTGTAAAAATACAGAGTGCAAGACTCGCTAGAATGGTGGAAACTTTATCTTTGAGAAGAGATATGATGTCTACGCTCATTCGCAAGATGATCATAACAACGAGGCTCTAAAGTCATTTTTATGTTAAACATGAATTCCAAAACCCTAGATATCCAAAAACATAACCCTAGGAGATGAAATGCCAAAATTCATGTAAGCCTCGTTTGGGTAAGTTAGTACATTAACTTCTCGAAGTCATAACTTTTGCATACGATCTCCGTTTTAGGCACGTGATAGCCCGTTGGAAACATATTTTCGAGAACTACGCATTACACCATCAAACTCTCACTCTATCTACAGTTTGACTATGGAAATCCAAAATAACATTGTTTAGGGCCCCAAAATGGCCCTGGAAGTACAACAAGATGTGCTGAAATGAAAACATACCAAATAAGCGAGTTCGATGAGGTGGGAGGCCACCACTATCCACCTAGAAGATGTGTAGGGCTTGAGACAACCCCATAAGTGTAGAACTCACAATTACAAAGCAGTACAGAAGAACGTGTTGAACTAAAAACTGATAAAAGGAGCTAGTTGGAACAGGTGGGTGGCCACCAATATCCACCTGGATCAAGTGTGCACATGGCACTATGTTGCACACACTTGGATAAGTGCATGGGAATGAATGGATATGTATTGAGGCTAGATAACCACCATGATTATGAGGTTTGTGATCCTAGATGAAAATAGGCCAGTGCACCTATCCATGTAATTATTATCATGATTATTATTATAATGATGCATCGCTACACATTGACTGACTCAGATGAAAATAATGGGGGCCTACTCCACCGAAAAAAGGGAAAAGTGAGTCGTAAGTCTTGAAGAATATTTTATAATATTTCAGGGAAAAGTGTAATGTTATGGATATGTTTTTATCCTAAGTTCCTGAGGGTTGGGAACAAGTCACCAAGTGGCTTAAAGCTACTTTTGGAGGTGACAAGTGTCAAGTGGGAGACATGCAATATATATTGTTGGACTTAATGTATTTTGAGAATTATTATTATTATTGTTGGATTATGGATGTGGCAGGCTCTCGTGATCAGAAGAGGGTCAGATCATATGGAAAATACGATTATTACATTATCTTCTAGAGAAGCTTACGGGGAGTTGGGGAGTTGTAGTCTAAGCTACTCTTGAGGAGACATGATGATAGACCATGAGAAGTCTCTCTAGGTGAGAGATTGGTTGTTGTGGAGTGGTTTCCAGACCCGTGAGAACATTATCCAGGTGAGAGTATTGTTGAGAGTTGTTCCCTATTGCACTAAGCACTAGACGCAAGGTCCAAAGAATTCTTGTCTGGCCTTTTGCTGGTAACCCTAGGAAGGGAAGTGGGGAAACCGAGGGATTGCTGAGAAAAGAAGGGGAAAACTTCCTAAGTTGTGACAGGTGCATAGGGAATGAGGTATCTTGGGCTAGTTGCAACAATGGGAACCTAGGATTGGGAAATTATATTGAGTTTCAGACCTTATCTTGTTGCGAGGAACCCTTTTTCCCCTAGTGGAGTCTATCCCTATCTTGGGGGTAACCTATTGCTGAACTATTATGAGAAACAATGTCTATGGTTGGGAGGAATGTCTGAGTCAAGGCCATAGTTGGTGAATTTCATAAAACATAAGTTTTCTTTATGTGCTTGTCTTCTTTATTATGTGCTTATTTATATATGTTTGGCATGAGTTAATTCTTATATGTTGTTGTGTATAATTATTTGTTTTATTCTGTTTAAATATTGTTTGCACATGTAAGTATGATGCTTATATCCTGTAATTGTAGTCAATCTTGGATATAACCAACATGGTTATTTTTTCCTACTATTTTAACCTGGTAATTTTGGTTATGATCTTTCAAGAAGAGGATTGAGTGTCTGAGTGTGCAGAATGGTAGCCTGTGTACACTAAGAGGATGGGTATTGTGTGTGTGTACAAAGGATTAGATTTTGTACACAGTGACGTCTGAGTTGACACTTGAAACCCATATAGTTGTGCGTGTAGTTGTAATGTGTGGTCAGTATGTTGGTGCACACAGTGGTTTGATTTAATTCTGCTACTTAAGGTTGTTTGAAAAGAGATTTTTGCTTCCACATATTTAAGTTGTGTGGCACGACTCAACTTGGGCTGTGCACATTACCTAAAGTGATATTGCGCTGATTGTTTTTAAAGTAGATTCTTCATAGTGTACTTCTAATGCAACATTTCTTAGTAGTAGGATGGGGTGTTACAATTGAGTTGAATTCATGCAAGAAGTTGAGAGTTGTGTAGTGTAGCTCAACTTGGGTGGTTGGGGACGTTAGAATTTGGTATCATAGCTTTGTCAAAGTTTTTTATGGAGTAGCATGGCCTAACCTGGGTGGTTGGGGATGTTACAATTTGGTATCAAAGATTTTGGTTCAACACTAGACTTGTATGGGCTAGATATTAGAGTGAATATATGTGTGCGCTAAGAATTGGTGCTGCGATGTATAGATTTTAGTTTGCATAGAAATCCATGGGTGCATGGTATAAGGTTGCGCTACACACAAAATAAGTGATGCACAAGTGTACACACTAGAGTTGGAATGTTAAAATCATCCAATAAATCCAAGAGAAACTATTTTGACAAAATGGTGCATATTTTTCATGTTGTTGTTGCATGAAATCTTCTAACAAATCTTCATTTCCTTCTAATTTTGCAGAATTTCAGCGAATATATTAGTACAGAGACAATACATAAGGTTAAAATCATTGAAGATACGTAGAGGACTTACAGTCCTGACGATGAATTCGGGGATTTGTATGATGGTTTGGGTGTTGATGGTACATAATCCAAGGAGGAACGCATGAATTTGGTAGAAACCATAAAGGGACTACAGAAAGATGTCCAGAGCCGCAYAGATAATAATGAAAGGTTCATGAGAGCCAAAGCACATCAAGATGATGTCAATGTCAAATTGATGCAAATTTTGGAAATAATAGAAAAGAAGATGGACAAGGAGAGAGAGTTGATTATATCAAGAATTCACGAGTCTCATGATGAGAAAATAATGGAGGAAATAAGTGTTGGTAAGCATTCTTGTAGCAAAACGCACAGTAGCTCAAGTCCATCTCCTGTCAAAAAGAATAAGAGAAGGAATAGAGTGGATGAGCTACAAGGATAAATGAATAAGATTAAGCCTCCTATCTTTGATGGTGAGAACAATAAGGATGAATATTCAGAGACATGGTTGTTGGGTATGAAGAAATACTTCCAACTACATAACTATTCTACAAAGTTAGAAGGGAGACTTGATATATATTAGTTAAAAGGAAAGGAATCAATGTGATGGGATCAATATGCACAAGTGCAAAACATTGATGAGAAGAAAGTGACTTGGAGAGAGTTCAAGAGGTATTTCCAAAAGAAATACTTAACTAAGCGGTACTATGATAGGAAAATGAAGGAGTTCTTCGAACTCAAGATTGGGAGCATGACGATTGATGAGTACAAAATAATATTTTTAGAATTGTTGAATTATTTTCCTTTTATCAAGGATGAACAAGTGAATATTCAAAGATATTTGAGTGGGTTTCCCTCATTTATCAATGACAGGATACAATATGATGAACCTAAAATGTTGGAAGAGACCATAAGGTACGCTAACTATCTTTATGATCAACAAAGGGGAAGACCGACTCTCCAAAAGGCTTGGGAAGACAAGATAAAAGTTAAGTGGAATAGAGGAAGAAGGGAATTAAGCCACCATTTATCATAAATACTACGCAAGGACATACAACTCTTTAGGATCCCACAATGTTGGAAATAGTGGGACAAAAGCCATGGAAATAACCTATGAAGTGTTGGGGTTATGGAGGAAATCATATGCACAGATATTTCCCTCAACAAGGTGACAAAGCAATAATTGTGCACAGTGTTCAGCAAGTTGCGATGGTAGAGGATATGTGAAGAAATGTTCTAGGTATTTATGCCGCGGTGGATAACAAGTAGGTTGATTTCCAATCACACATGATCGAGGTGGAAGGTAATATTAAATACCAACCTATTTCTATTTTAATTGACTTAAGATAGACTAGTCATAGTTATCTAGATCCTGATATGGTGGAAAGATTCCATTTTCCAAGAAGCAAGCTTGGAAAATCTTGGTTGGTGTAGTTAGCTACAGGAGAAACGAGGAAAATTAATGAGATGGTTAGGACATGTCCAATGGAAATGAATGGAATGCACACTAGATATGAGTTGAATATTATACCTTTGGGCTCATATGCTTGTCTCATCGGTATGTATTGGTTGGATAAAAACCATGTTTTCCTGGATTGTTACAATAAGGCATTTACTTCCCTAGATGAGAAAGGAAATTTGAGATTAGTTCAAGGAATTCCAAGAGTTGTGACCATAAGAGAAATTTCAGATTCATAGTTGAAGAAAATCTATAGGAAGGGATGTCAAGTATTCACATCACACATGGAAGAGGCACCTAAGTATAAATTTCCAAGTGTGAAGACTGTGCAATGTTGAAAGAGTTTGAGGATGTATTTAAAGAGATATCGAGATTTCCTCCGAATAGAGATATTAAATTCTCTATTAATCTGATGTTGGGAGGAACACTTGTATCCAAGACTTCTTACAGGATGAGTACACCAGAACTGAAGGAGTCGTATATGAAACTTGAAGAGCTTCTGAAGAAGGGATATATACGCCCAAGTGTGTCACCTTGGGGTGTGCCAGTTTTGTTCATGAAGAATAAAGATGGTATGCTAAGACTTTGTATCTACTTCAGGAAGTTGAACAAAGTAAACGCAAAGAGAAAGTATCATTTTCCAAGGATAGATGATCTATTTCATAAGCTAAGGAGCGCAATAATATTTTCCAAGATAGATCTCAGATCTGGATATCACCAAGTGAGAATTAAGGAAGAAGAGATCAGTAAGACTACGTTTATAACAAGGCATGGTCATTATGAGTTCACGGTGGTGCCATTTGGGTTTTCGAATGCACCAATTGTCTTCATGTGTTTAATGAATGGATTTTTCAGAGATTACTTAGATAAGTTTTACATTGTATTTCTGGATGACATTATTATTTAATCAAAGTCAGAAGAAGAACATGAGTAACACTTGAGGATGGTGTTATAGGTATTAAGGGAGCATCAACTTTATGCAAAGTTGAACAAGTTTTCATTTTATCAAAGATATATTCATTACCTAGGCCATATTATTTCAGAAGAAGGAATAGTTGTTGACCCAACAAAGATAAAAGTCATTGAGGAATGGATGACACCAAGAAATGTCGCAACAATGAGATCCTTTATGGGACTAGCAAGGTATTACAAAAGGTTTATTGAAGGATTTTCACAGATTTTGCATCCAATTACATCCCTGCAGAAGAAAGGTGCGTGATTTGAGGGGACTCCGGATTACACAAGTAGTTTCTATCACTTGAAGAGTTTTTTTAACAAGTGTGCCAATTTTGAGAATTATTGATCCTGATGCAAACTTCGTTGTGTGTAAAGATGCATGGAAGGAAGGACTTGGTGTATTCATGAGTCATAATGGATAGGTGGTATGTTATGAATCAAGAAATTTGAAAGAGCATGAAAGGCTCTATACTACATATGATTTAGAATCGACAGCTATAGTGCATGCCTTGAATAAGTGGTGAAATTATCACATGGGAAAGAGATTTGAGCTGAGAACATACCATTGTGGTCTAAAGTACATGTTTGGGAAGCCAAGTTTGAATGTTAAACACAGTAGGTGGTTAGATTTCCTCAGTGAATATGACTTCGACATAAAGCATATCAAAGGAAAATAGAATAAAGGGGTTGATGCACTCAGTAGGAGGATGCATGAGATGCATGTTACAACCATCAACATGTACCAAATAGATTTGCACGATAGAATTTTGAAAGTTTCCAAATAGTATATGTGCTATATGGATATAAGTGTGACTTTATAGCAAGGTATGTTGCAGCAAAAATCTGAAGGTTACGAGCGAAGAGAGGATGGGATCCTCATGTATAGATGCAGATTCTACATGTCGAATGATTACGAATTGAAGAGATTGATATTTTCATAGATGCATAAGGTTCCTTATGATGGACATCCCAAACACGAAAATAAATTTTTCATAGTCAAGAAGAAATACTTTTGGCTAGGTATGAAAAAGGAAGTTGTGGATTTTATTGTGAGATGTATCGAGTGTCAGAAGGTCAACGCTGAGCATAGACATCCAACTGGTTTTATACAACCTTGTCCTATTTTTGAGTGGAAGTGGGAATTTGTGACCATGGAATTCATAACTAAGTTTCCTAGGAATACTAAGAAACATGATTCTATTATGGTGGTGGTGGAAAAGTTTACTAAATTTTTCCATTTTATTCCAGTGAAGTCAGTGCACAAAGAAGTCGACATTGTTGAGATATACATGAAATAAATTTCCAAGTTGCATGGTGTTCCTAAGACAATTGTGTATGACAGATATCCCAAGTTAACTTCAAACTTTTGGAAAGGGCTATTTGAGGGATTTGGAACAAACCTGAATTTTAACACATCATATCACCCTGAGACAAATGGTAAGATGGAGAGAGTAAATTAGGTGATTGAAGACATGTTGAGGATGTATGTGATGGATAAGACATTGAAATGAGAAGATTACCCTCATTTGGTAGAGTTTTCTTACAACAATGGGTATCAATTATATTTAAAGATGATCCCATTTGAATCACTTTATGGTAGGAATTCCAACATGCCTATTAGTTGGTATAACCCCAAAAATTGCATAGTAGTTGGGCCAGATCTGATTCGGGAAATAGAGGAGAATATGGTAAGAATAAGGAAGAATTTTAAGGCTACTTTGGAAAGGTATAAAAGCTACGCAGATAAAGGTAGAACCCACCAAAAATTTAAAGTGGGTGATCATGTGTTCTAAAAGTAAAGGATAGGTGTAGTTCCCTGAAGTTGCGAAAGTGTTCTAAGTTAGAAACACGCTATTGTGGTACATTTGAAATCCTTGAAAGGATTGGCCATGTCTCTTATATGTTTTCATTTTCTGCGCCCTTGTGTATTCATAATGTTTTCCATGTGCCATTGCTTAAGAAGTATGCACCTGATTATAATCATATTATTGATTGAAATGTGATCTAGGTAGAGCTAGAAGGAAGATTCAAGTGCGACTGGTTTTCATATTGGATCAGAAAGTCAAGCAACTCTAGAATTGATCCATGGATATGGTAAAGTTCCAATGGACTGTAACACCCCSAGCCACCTAGGTCGGGCCATGCTACTCCAAATAGCACTATGATACCATTTTGTAACATCCCCAGCCACCACACAGACTGAGAAACGTCGCAAAGAAAACATCTATGATACACACACACACACACACACACACACACACACACACACACACACACACACACATATTATGAAATTTTAAACAGACATAACATTATGTTCATACACATTATCATGCAAAAGCGATAATAATACATACATGCAATAAACACGGGTAATTATGATAACATTATAACACACGTAAAAGATACACATGACACAAAGAATATATATTTCGTACTTATATTTTAATAGAGGACCACCAACTGCGTGAAAACCTTCCATGAATCTCCCAACCTTAGACCACGCTTCTCCATGCTGTCAATAGTGATTCACCCCCAAGATGGTACTAAATTCCACCAAGGGAAAGGAATCCTAGACTAGGCCGAGGCTACGAGAAACTGCACAATGAAACTAGAAGGATTCTCTCCAAGGATCCTACTTACGCTCACTTCTCACAGAATCTCATTCCCCACATGCCTATCCCACCCTGAGAATATGCACCTTCACTGTTCCACAATCCATTAGCTTCTCCACTTCCCTTCCAGGGCTTCAACAACAGGCCAAATCATGAATTCTAAGAGTTCTGTAGCTACTGCTGGAATCCCTCAAGGAGAAATTGCTTCCCCAACAAACTCTCTCACCTGGAAAGAGTTGCTTGCAGGTCTGAAAACGTTCCTCTTCAACCAAGGGCCTAAAAACCCGCCTCTTCAATCCACAAAAACCAAAATCAGGTAAGGCAAGGGGACAACTCAACAATTACAGAGGCTCACAATGGAGGAAAAGGCTCTGGCTGCGAGCTTGTTTAGTGTGTGCGTGAACTGCACAAGGGATGGATGAAATGCTGAGGGTGAACTCATGGGAAGAACTAAAATGGCTAGACTAGTCAGAATGCTGAGAGCGAGCAAGGAAAATGGTGAGAATGGTCGGTATGCATAATCGTGAGAGAGACGAAATGGTGAGAGTGAACTCCTCCAAAAGGTGGCCATAATGGTTTGTGAACCCCCAAAAAGGGTGGGAATTCCCACATAAATTTGCATGTGTCCTTGGTGACACTTGTCTCTCCAAGAATAGGTTCCTCTCCACTTGGAGTTTGTTCCTCTCCCCAAAGGAACTTAGGATAACTGGGCCTATTTCCCCACTTTAGTATTTTCTCAGGCTTACATTATAATATTCCCTTGGGTTAAGCCCTCAAGCTTAGCCCCTCTTTCCTAGATTCTCAGCCCCATCCATTTCCCTACCCAATGGAGCTTAGTCCCCCATAAATCTTTCTTTGTGGTCGGTCTACGCACATCGATGTTTTTTATTAATAATCTACATAATTACATATACAAAAATCAGGCCCACTGGCCTTAACATCTAGGATCTCCGGCCTAATAACAACATAAGCCTACCAACTTATAATTAATTGTCTCACCATCCTATAAACATCATTACATTTCACAAGGGCTCGACCTTGGGGTATTACAATCCCCTCCCCTTATTTTTGCACCGTTCTCGGTGAAACTCATTTACATAATATCAAAAAGATTTTCAAAATCTTCAAAAAGATGCACGTATTCTACCCGCATAACATCTTCATGCTCCCATGTTGCATTCTCAGGACCGTACCAGGTCCATTGGACCTTTACATTCCCTATGGATTGATTCCAGAGATGTTTGATTTTCCGGTCCATAATGCGTACCAGATGCACTTGAAAAGTGCTTTCTTGATCCACCTGAATCACATCCCAATCAATAACATGATTGACATCAAGTATATATTTCTTAAGAAATGACACATGAAATACATTATGTATAGACATAGATGCAGGAAATGCAAGCATATAATCCACTGGACCAATCCTCTCTAGGATTTCAAACAACCCACAATATCTGGCTGCCAACTTGGAACAACTTCCCAACTTTAGGGAACTTCTGTTGGCTTTCACCTTCAAGAAAACATGATCACCCACTTTAAATTACCTATGAGTTATGTTCTTGTCAGCATAGCTTTTCTGGCTTTCTTAGGAAACCTTCAAATTCAGTTTAATTTTCAACATTTGCTCTTCCATTTCCTTAAGAAACTCTGGCCCAATTATTTCTCTATCAACTGGGTTGTCCCAACTTACTGGGGTGTTTCACTTTATGGCATAAAGTGCCTCAAACGAGCTCATCTTCAATGATTCTTGATACCCATTGTTGTAGGCAAATTATACCAAGTGTAGATAATCTTCCCATTTAGATGGTTTGTCCATCACATACATCCTTAGCATATTCTCAATCACTTGGTTCACCCTTTCTGTTTTCCCATTAGACCCAGGATGATAGGTTGTGCTGAAGTTTAGATTTGTTCCTAACCCTTTGAATAATCCTCTCCAAAACTTTGATGTAAAATTTGGGTCTCTGTCAAACAAAATTGTCTTGGGTATGACCTGCAAGCATGCTACTTACCTCATATAAATGTCAGCGACATTAGTTTCCTTGTGAGTAACCTTCATAGGAATGAAATGGGAGGCTTTAGTAAGCTTATCCACCACCACTATGATTGCATCATGTTGCTTACTTGTTCTGGGCAATCCTGTGATGAAATCCATTGTCACAATTTCCCACTTCCACTGAGGAATGGGTAATGGCCACAACAACCCAGCTAAGTGTCTATGCTCATCCTTGACCATTTGACACTCTAAGTGTTTAGATATGTATTCAACAATCTCCCTCTTCATGCATGTCCAATAATATTGTCTCTTGACTACTGAAACTGTTTTCTAATATCCCAGGTGTCCAACATAAGGCATATTATGCATTTCTTTTAAAATCGTACTCCTCAATTAGGGAGAATTGGGTACATAAAATTTGTTTCTTTACAAGATAATTTCATCAATTCCTAATTCATAATTTTCATCTTTCTGCTGCATTTTACCTTGCTGCAATTTTGTTACCAATTCCATGTACTGCAAATCAACTTTTGCAACCTCATAAATTATGCCTTTAAGATCCGTCTGATACATGCTAATGCTTTTATCATGTTGTTCATGCACTCTCTTGCTGAGTGAAAAAACCACTTTGTTCTCATTTCCTTTGATGTGCTTGATATCAAAGTCATATTCATAGAGGAATTCCAAGCATCTACTCTGCCTAACATTCAAAGTACACAGATCAAACAGGCACTTCAGACCATTATGGTATGTCATCAACTCAAACCTCTTTCCCATGAGGTAGTGCCTCCACTTCTTCAAAGCATGCACTATGAGTTCCAATTCCAAATCATGAGTGGCATAGAGCCTTTCATGCTCTTTCAATTTCCTGGACTAGAAACATATCACAAATCCGTTCTGACTAAGGACTCCACCAAGTCCTTCCTTGCATGCGTCTGTGAAAACCACAAAATCTTCATTCAAATCTGCAATCTTTAGAATTGGAGCACTGGTTAACAACTGCTTCAAATTCTAGAAGCTCTTTTCACATTCTTTTGTCCATTGAAAATTTACCCTTTTTCTTTGCAAGGAAGTGATTGGGTGAGATATTCTCGAAAACCCTGCAATGATCCTTTTGTAGTAGCCAGCTAGACCCATGAAGGATCTGACTTCTATGAAATTTTTAGGTGTTGTCCACCCTTTAATGGCGTCAATATTTTCAGGGTCCAATGCTATCCCTTCTTCAGATATGATATGCCCTAAATAGTGAGTTATGTTTTTCTAAAATGAACACTTTCTCAATTTGGCATACAATTGATGCTCTCTTAGCACTTGCAACACCATCCTCAAATGATGCTCATGCTCTTCTTCAGACTTGGAATATACAAGGATGCCATCTAGAAAAACAATGAAAAACTTGTCTAAATATTCTCGGAAAACACCATTCATTAAGAACATAAAAATAGTTGGTGCATTTGATAACCCAAATGGAACCACTGTGAAATCATAATGACCATACCTTGTCTTGAAAGCGGTCTTGTTGATGTATTCCTCTTTAATACTTGCTCAATGATATCCTAACCTGAGATCAATCTTTGGAATATCTTTGCATCCTTCAACTGATCAAAGAGATCATCAATCCTTGGCAAAGGATACTTGTTCTTTATAGTTACTTTGTTCAACTGTCTGAAATCAATGCACAATCTCAATGTCCCATCTTTCTTCTTCATGAACAAGACTGGGGCACCCCAAGGTGATACACTTGGGAATATATACATCATCTTTAGAAGATCTTCATGATGCATTTGCTACTCCTTCAGCTCTGGTGTACTCATTTTGTAAGGAGTCTTTGATACTGGAGATGCTCCAGGCATTAAATTAATAGAGAAAGCAATATCTCTCTTTGGGGGTAGTCCTGACATCTCCTTGAACATATCTTAATCTTCCAGAACTTCATGAAACTCTAGATTTGGAACCTTATCCTTAAATTCTTCTTCCAATTGGACTGCAAATATTTGACAGCCTTTCCTATAACACCTCTTTAGTTGCATTGCTGATATTTCCCAGATAGTGACTTCCCTAGAAATTCCTTGCACTGCTCTCTAATTCCCTTCCTCATCCAAGAAAGTTAATTCCTTGTTATGGCAGTCTAATATGGCATTGTGTTGGTCCAACAGATCCATACCAATTAGGAAATCATATGATCCCAAAGGAAAGATATTCAAATCTTCCCTGGTACTCAGTGCGTTCATCCCCACTAGACATGATTTAACCAACTCAACAGTTTTCCTCTTGGCTCCTATAGCCAGCTGCACCAACCAAGATTTCCCATGCTTGCTTCTTATAAAAATCAACATTTCCACTACCTTAGGGTATATATAGCAATGAATATCCCCCAAGTCAATTAAAATATTGAATTCATGGTTATTGATCATACCTTCAACTTCAATAATGTGCGATTGAAACTCAACTTTTTCCCATGTCCTCTACTGTTTCAGCTTGCTGAACATTGTAGACAACTCCCACCTTGTAATTTTTGTGAGGACAATCTCCATATTTGTGGTCTCCCTTCCAGCCCCAACATTGAATGGGTGATTTCCTTGACCTTTTCCCACCTACCTCATCCATTCTATGCTCTCTAAAAGATGGATGTCCTTGAGGACTATTTCTGAAAAATGGAGGCTTGTTTCCCTTTTTCCTCTTTTCCTTCCTGAACTTATTCTTGTCCTCCCAAGCCTTTTGGAAACTATACTTTCATTTTTTTTGATCATATAATCAATTTTCTCTCCTTATAGTTTCTTCCAGATTCTTGGGATCATCATATTGGATTTTATCATTGATTTAATATGGAATCCCACTCAGGTACCTCTGAATCTTCATTGTCTCATCCTTGATGAAGGAGACATACTTCAACATATCTAAGAATATCCTTTCATATTCATCCATATCCATGCTACCCAGTTTAAGTTCAAAGAAATCTTTCATCTTTCTGTCATAATACGTCTTGGTTCAGTATTTCTTCCCAAAATGCCTCTTGAAATCCTTCCAAGTCACATTTTTCTCCCTGAGGTGTTGTACTTGCACTAGCTGATCCCACCACATGGATGCCTTTCCTTTAAGTTGGTGGATGGAAATTATTCCCTCTGCATGAGAAGAATATTTATGAAATTGGAAGTACTTCCTCATGCCTAGCATCCATGTCTCAACATCTTCATCCTTCTTATGCTCTCCATCAAAGGTAGGAGGTTTGATCTTATTCATTTCCCCTCTCAACTCATCCACTCCAGACCTCCTATGTTTCCTAAAAGGGGATGGAATTGAGCTACTATGTGCTTTCCTATGGAAATGCTTTTGGGAGTGGTGGTGATGTTTTCTACCACTCCTTGATCTTCCTTTCTTTTGAGGGGTCCCGTGACTTCCTGATTTGTTGGGGCCACTCTCCTTATCCAAATTCTTTTCAATCCTTTCCAGGATCTAAATTAAATTCATGTTGAATTATTCCTATTGTTCCCTGGCCTTCATAATCCTCTAATTATCAGCCTTGTGGTTCTGGACATCTGTCTGCAATTTTCTGAGGGTCTCAACCAGATTTATGTCTTCCTCCCTTTCTCCTCCATGTCAATTAGAGTTGGTTATTTCCCTATCCAACTGAACATTCAACCTTATGTTTTCATCTTCTTGACTAAATACTACCTGATTATCATCCATCACTTATGTACTCTATGCCGACTCTGATCTAAAAACTGTTAATTCTACAAAAACAATGTGCAACCAACATAACTTTGTCAGGACAACTGTTCTTAATAATCTTATGGAAACATGAACCATTCTCATTCATTAATATATCATACTTATTTTTTTCTATTTTCCTAAGAAATTGACTGTTCAGATCCAATTTCTGGGTGAACATTTATCTTCTATTGTTCAAGACCTTTCCAATGGCAGCTTCCATGCTCAATTCTGAATCCTGAGAAGAAAGTAATGGCTACTTGAACAATTTGTCCCTTTTTTGTTCTTTAAACAAAATTTTCAGGCGCTAGCCCCTTCCCTTCAACATTTAATCCACATGTGATTGCGTCTGTGACCAAGTGATAATAGTTGGGTGCTTACTCTGTGCTTTAGAGTTTTGGGATTCGGGTGTTTTCAACTCACCACAATGCCAATATCTTGAACCCTGAACTTGCGAAGTTTTCCACTGATGTGAGAGGAATCAATGGTCCCCTCTCTCTACCCAAATAAATGACCAAAATTAGCTTCAGAACTCTATGCTTCAGTTTTCGAAAGCCTTCAGTGCCACAAATATATGGAGTGACAACTCTCCGGAGTGTCATATCTTTTGACATGCGTCCACGAATGTCAACAGTCATGATGAACTCTGAGGCTTCGACCTTCGGGAGTTCTCAACCCATGCGACCCCACCTTCCTCTGAGGTGGCTAACCTCTGAAATGTAGGATCTGATGCCACACGTCCCCTGTGACCATCAAGGGCCCCACTAGCCATGCTCAATAATAGTGCCACGTGGTGAAATATTAGAAGCAGACACGTGGCCCACTATGATGGGTGTCACATGTCACACTCTAATTGGAATTTCTATCCTCCAAGGTTCTTAACTCACTGACATGTGGAACACATCCCATGTGTCCATGTCATCCCCAGTGACGTCAGCATGTCATGTCACGTTCTTGCTTCGAAACATTGACACTTCAGGCTTCAAAAGTATTCACTTCCATGACTCGTTAACTTCTGAATCCAAACTTTCTCACTACTTTATCTTTTGGGGTCCACATAGTAAAAGTGTCATCATATAAGGTGGTGACATGTGGTCCCACATGTTGGATTTATTTTGGTCCAACAAGCTCGCCAGAGTTCCATTCTGACTGGCATGTGGTAGGACTAAGGAAGTCCATGTCACCCTGGGTGATGTCATCATGCCACATCACTTCGAGACTTCGGGCTTCGGGACTTCAAAGAATTCACCTTAGCACACCCCCATTTCTCCCGAACACCAAGCTCCCGAAATAGCCAATCTGCTGAAATGTGTCTCTTTCGATGAATGGTCTGGATTTACTCTGGACTTCAAGACTTCGAGCTTCTAGATTTTGTGCCTTAGCACACTTTGTTTCTCCCAAGTTTTGAATTCTGAATGGTTGTGAGTTCTATGATTCACAACCTCCCATGCACAGATTTGATGACTTAGATTTGTTTTCATCATCGTTGCACCTTACCACTTTCCCTTGGCTTGATCTATGGATCCCAACTATTTTTTATCAAATCCAATGGTAAACATTCCCCCCCATAGATCTATGGTGTAGATCCACTCTAGGACTTTGTAACTTCGGGCTTCGACCCTTTCTACTCTATAACACAAAAACTTCACAGAAGTCATGAAGTCTGAAGTAATTAGGGGCTAAACCTCATGCACCTTTCTCCATATCTGATGGTTGTGAAGGATCCTCCTTCTCCCTAATAGATCCCACATCCCAACTTCAAACCTTGTGGTTCCAAACCCACAGTTACTGTTGTCTCTTTTCTCTGCTATTTTTCTCGAACCCCTATACCTCTTAAGCTTCCAAACACGACCAAGGTGTTCTCTTGGGACTATGGGATGCTATGAAATTAAATTTTTTTCCCTCTCAACAACAATTTTCTCTGAGCTTTTGATTCCATAACCACTTATATGGCCTAATTCAGGCTTAGTGTTGAAAACTAGGCTCTGAACTTCAATTTTGTCCATTTCGACAACAATTCCTTTCCAAAACCTTTTCTTCAACTTCCAATTTCCTAGCCCATCCAGGATCAGTGTTCAAACGATGGCTTTGATACCCTTTTGTAACACCCCGATCCACCTAGGCCGAGCCATGCTACTCCAAATAACGCTCTCATACCATTTTGTAACGTCCCTAGCCACCACACAGGTCAAGCAATGCCACAGAGGAAACATCTCTGATATAGATATATATATGATGAAATTTTAAATAGACATAACATTCTATTCATACACATATTCATGCGGAAGCGACATTAATACACACATGCAATAAACACAGGAAATTCTGATAACATTATAACACATGTACAAGATACACATCACACAGAGAACATATATTTGGTACTGATCTTTTAATAGCGGACCACCAATTGCATGCAGACCTTCCACGAACCTCCCATACTTAGACCACGCTGCTCCAAGCTGTCAGTAGTGAGTCACCCCCGAGTTGGGAATAAACTCCACCCAGGGAAAAGGACTCCTAGAATAGGCTAAGGCTACAAGAAACTGCATGGTGCAACTGGAAGAATTATCTCCAAGGAGCCTACTTATGCCCACTTCTCATGGACTCTCATTCCCCACATGCCTGTCCCACCCTGATAATATTCACCTTCATTGTTCCATAGTCCATCGACTTCTCCACTTCCCTTCAAGGGCTTCAAAAACAGGTCAGATCAGGAATTCTCAGAGCTCCCTAGCTGCTTCTAGACTCCCTCCAAGATAAATCACTTCCCCAAAAAACTCTCTTACCTGGAGAGAGTTGCTCATAGGCCTAACAACCTACCTCTTCAACCACAGGCTTGAAAACCTACCTCTTCAATCCAAAACAACCAAAATTAGGTAAGACAAGGGGACGACTCAACAATTACAAAGGTTCACAATGGCGGAAAAGGTGATGGATGTGAGCTTATTTAGTGTGTGTGCGAACTGCACAAGGAATGGAAAAAATGTTGAGGGTGAACTCATGGGAAGAACTAAAATGGACAGACTAGTCAAAATGCTGAGAGAGAGAAAGGAAAATGGTGAGAATGGTTGGTATGAAGAATCGTGAGAGAGCCATAATGGTGAGAGAAAACTCCTCTGAAAGGTGGGAAAAATGGTTTGTGAACCCCCAACAAGGGTGGGAATTCCCACATAAATCTGCATGTGTCCTGGGGGACACTTGGCTCTCCAGGAGCACGTTCCTCTCCACTTGGATTTTTTTCCTCTCCCCAAAGGAAGTTAGGATATCTGGGTTTATTTTCCCACTTTAGTATTTTTTCAGGAATACATTATAATATTCCCTTGGGTTAAGCCCTCAATCTTAGCCCCTATTTCATAGCCTCTCAGCCCCATCCCTTTCCTTACCCAGTGGAGCTTAGTCCCCCATAACTCTTTCTTCGTGGTCAGTCTACACGCAATGATGTTTTTTTATTAATAATATGCATAATTGCATATACAAAAATCAGGCCCACTGGCCTTATCATCTAGGCTCTCCGTCCTAATAAACACATAAGCCTACCAACTTATAATTATTTGGATCACCAGCCTATAAACATATTTACATTTCACAAGGGATCGGCCTTGGTGTATTACATGGACCTGGTATGGTCTCGAGGATGTAACTTGGGATCATGAGGATGCTATGCAAGAAAGAGTATCCTCATCTTTTTGAATATTTTTGAGATTTTGTATGTACATGTGTATATGATTCACTGAGGATAGTGCATAAATAAGGGGGAGGGGATTGTAATTTCCCTGATCCGGAACCCTTTGTAATTGTACATATAGGATGGTGATCCATTGGAGCCAAGTGTAAATGTAATGGACATTTAGGCTAGTGAGTCATTGGCACCTGGATTTTGGTGTTGCACACATCTGAGAAAGTGTGTAGAAAATTGTTATAAAGATAGGGTGAGCACATTTTGTGTACTACACACACTTGGGTTGGTGTGAACATGGAACTATGTTGTGCACACTTGGATTAGTGCACGATAATGAATGGATATGTATTGAGGATGGAGAACCTTAATGATTATGAGGCTAGTGATCCTGGACGCAGATAGGCCAGTGCACCTATCCATGTAGTTGTTATCATGATTATTAATATAATATTGCATCGTTGTGCATTGATTGAATCAGACGAAAAGAGATGGGGGTCCTACTCCATCGAAAAATGGAAATGGGGGGTGAGTCGTAAGTCTTGAGGAATATTTTATAATATTTCAGGGAACAGTGTAATGTTATGGATATGTTTTTATCTTAAGTTCTCGAGGGTTGGGAATGGGTCACCAAGTGGCTTAAAGCTACTTTTAGAGGTGACATGTGTCAAGTGGTATGTATGCAATATATAGTTTTGGACTTAGTGTATTTTGGGAATTATTATGATTATTTCTAGATTATGGATGTGGCAGGATCTCCTGAGCAGAAGGGGGTTTGACCATATGGAAAATCTCATTATTATCTTATCTGCTAGAGAATATTGTAGGGATTTGGGGAGTTGTATTCTGAGGTATTGTTGAGGATACGATGATCAATCTCTCTAGGTGAGAGACTAGCTGATGTGGAGTGGTTTCCAGACCCGTGAGCATACTCTTTAGGTGACATTATTGATGAGAGTTACTCCCTGGTGCATTGAGCACTAGACACAGGGTACATAGACTTCCTATCTGGCCTGTTGTTGGTAACCCTAGGAAGGAAAGTGGGGCAGTTGAGGACTACTGAGTAGAGAAGGAGCACACTTTCTTGGGTGTGATAGGTGCATGGGGAATGAGGGAGTGTGGGATAGTTGCAACAATGAGCACCTAGGATTGGGAAATTATGTTGCATTTCAGACCTTAGCTTGTTGCTAGGAATCCTTTTTTCCCTGGTGGAGTTAAGCCCCAACTTGGGGGTGACCTATTTCTCAAATATTATGAGAAATAGTGTCTATGGATGGGAGGAATGTCCGATTCAAGGCCACATTTGGCGGCTTTCATAAAATATAAGTGTTATTTATGTGCTTGTCTTGTTTATTATGTGTGTGTTTATCTATGTTTGGCATGAGTGAATTCTTATATGTTGTTGCATATAAGTATTTGTTGTATTTTGTTTAAATACTGCTTGCACATGTAAGTATGATTCTTATAGCATGTACTTGTAGTTAATATTGGATATAACCAATATGGTTAGTTTTTCCTACTATTTTAACCTGGTAATTTTGTTTATGAGCTGTCAAGAATAGGATTGAGTGTCCGAGTGTGCAAAAAGGTAGCTTGTATATACCAAGAGGTTGGGGTTTGTGTGTGTATAAAGAGAATTAGATTATGCACACAGTGGCGTCTGAGTTGAAACTTGACACCCAAATGGTTGTGCATATAGTTGTACTGTGTGGTCAATATGGTGGTTTGTACAATTGTTTGATTTAATTTCATTGCTTAAGGTTGTTTGAAAATATAATGTGGTTTTCGTCGTTTTAAGTTGTTTGGAATGAATCAACTTGGGTTGTGCATGTTACCTGAAGTAATATTTCATGGATTGTGTTTAAAGAATATTTTTCATAGTGTACTTCTAGTGTAACATTTCTCAATAATAGGCTTGGGTGTTATAGTTGGGTTGACTTCGTGCAAGAAGTTGAGAGTTGTGTGCCATAGCTTAGCTTGGGTGGCTGGGCACATTACAATTTTCTATCAAATCTTTATCAGAGTGTTTTATGGAGTAGTGTGACCCAACCTGGGAGGTTGGAGATGTTACATCATGCCTTAGATTAATTGTTAGTGCCTTATAAAAATACATCCCTTGATAATATTTTTTTTCCAAGTCATTTCCTAGTCATCACCCATTCAACCTGTATATGTCTGACACATCACGTCCAATCACTATCCAGTCACCTTCCATGTGTCACTTGTGTTATCACTCTATAAATTGGCTTGGATGTAGAGGAAAATCACAAAGGTAACTTCAAACCACCTGTAGGTTGGAATCCATCCCTTCCAACCCAGAGAGGGCTCTCTCACAGATTTTCAATGAAATTTGAGGCTAGGTCTTCAATGAATGAATGGGTTTATAAAGTTGATGGATGGGCAAGGGAATAGGACCGTCCATTGGGAGATGGATTCTAATACATGAAAATCAACAAAAATTTTGTAGGATGCTAGTTGTATGAATGATGAATAACACAGGAAAGATAGTCAATCCTTTACTAGACATCCAAAATATCGTTGTAGCTAAAGATTGAAGGGAGATGGCATTCCACTACAGTAGAGAACCAAACAAGGGTGAATTATAAAGTACCTTTAGAAAAATATAGTGAAAATATCTGACAGTTGAGAAATTAGAGAATCAAGTTAAGATGAATTATGCAATCTCATTAATTCAGTCAACTACTGAAGAAAGACATAAAAAATGATTTAATGAGAAAGAATAAATTTCACACATATAAAAACAGACTAGAAAGAACAAATACATGAATCTATGTAGTCAACCATTCATGAAATTATGATGCTGTAAATTTTTATTGATAAAATTTTTATACAAAGTGTCCAGGAGTCCTCTCTCAAGAAAGATCCCCTCGATCCCCTGCTCTTACATTCAACAACTTCAAATATATACAAAAAATGTTCTAAGTGACAATCTAATGTAGGAGAATCGCCAACAAAGCGCATGTGGAGGATAGTTGGGTGCATTAGCACGTATTTTGAAGTATTTTGAATTCCAAAGTTGGCATATTAATGTAAGATCTGGAAAAGATTTTGATTTATGAACATCTTTAATGTTTGGAGGCTGATCCATCACATAAGATTGATGATGGAACATATTTTGATTTAATGTTAAAGATTGTAGTATAGATATGGACCTCTCGCTCTTATCTGCCTGACTCAAATATTTATTGGAATAAATATTGAGTAGTTGAAAGCTTTTATTTCGATAAGATAGCCTAGAGTAGTTGGAGGGAAAGACTCGAAGAACCCTCTTGTATAAAGCCTTGTATTGTTTCCTAGTAGAGGTTGTTGATAGCTAATAGTTGATGCACTAATGAATCTATTATATATGTTGTAGTGTGTTGAAAACCAGTGTATGAAGCCATGTATATGACTATTGAATGAATATAACAGAGGAGAATTGACCCAAATGTATGGTTTTGTTATGTCTATCTAGATGAATGGATGGTAGAATTTATGCTTATACAAAATTCTCTTTTATTTATTGTTATTGTGGTTTATGAATGCATTTACATGGTTGAATGTATGAGTCACTGTGAAGATTTAATAAGTTTCAATTGTTTCTCTTCTATGAGCGAGTGCAAGGTGTGCATAGTGTCCGCAAGGTGTGCATGACCAGGTATGTTTTGACTCGAAGCTGAGAAGAGGTAACGTGAAACTTATGTGTGCAAGGTGTGCATAGTGTCCAAAAAAAGTGTGTGAACAAGTCTGTTTTGACTCAGAGGTTCAGCTGGGATAGTTGAAGTTGGTGTACAAAAGGAATTGCACTCAGGGTCATGTTGTTCAAGAGGAACAATCAAGCGTAAAAGGATTGTTGCAAGAAGTGCAAGGTCATCCTTCAGTGGTCAAGATTGAAGGAAGTTTGTTCTCAAGGAGTATGTGACAGAGTCTAGGAATTGTAATATCAGGAGGAGTAGCATGACTTTAGTCACAAAGAAGTGGTTGGAGAATAGTCACAAAGTGTGCACAATCATCCAAAAAGAAATCGAGTTGTGGAGGAGAACCTATTGCAAGGCATGCATAGGATGAAATTTTGACTAAGTGTCAAAGGAAGCATTTAGAGGAACAAATAAAGTCGAGGAAAGACAAGATCATGAGGGAGAGTGATGAGAAATATTCAAAGGGAAGAATCCTTTAAGGTTTCCAAAAATCCATGACCCAGATTCATTCTGAAGGGAGGCGAGATTGTTCCAGGTCGTCAAATGTGGGATAATTACACAGAGGTTGGGTGTAAGCATTTCATCACTTCATGGTTTGGAAGTTTGGAGGTGTTGTAAGAGAGGAGCCATGAACTCGCGAAGTAATCTTAGCCGTCGGCGATGAAGATGACATGTGGCAGCAGATTAGGAAATCTGGTAGTTAGAAGTCTGAAAGTTTGTGTGAGGTGAACAGGAGTTTTGCAAAGTCGCAAAACCCGAAACATAGTTGGGCCATCAAAATCCAAGGAGAAACGTGATAAAGATCCTGAAATTCATAGGAGAGCACTACGGAAAGAAATGAAGTTAGAGATCATGATATCTCCAAAGCCCGAAATAGTGAAGGGGCTAGTCCACTGTCATAGCCTATGGTCATTTAGAGGAAGCGTCTAGCGTAGGGTTAGCACTTGCAAAGTGTGGTGTTTCCAAGAGCGTTGGAGAGTGGAGTCATGGGTAGTTTGTCCCTATGGGTAACAATAAAAGGGACCTATGCATTGAGCATTGGGGTATATTGAAGGCCCAAAGAGTCAATTCAGATTAGGAGTTTGAGGATCCAAGACCAGGAGGTCACAAATCCCCAGGAGGGAAGGGGGGTTTGCATTAGGTGCTATCAGAGTGAGCACATAATTGATTTCTGTAGAAAGAGGAGATAGAGAAGTAGACTGATATGATTGAGTGGTATCAGATACATCAACACAATGCCACCTAGAAGACGTGCATAGCTGCCCATAGAAAATAGAGCTATGGAAAGGGAGATGAGATAACTCAGAGAAAGGATGGATGCCATGGAAACAAATCAAAGAAGAGAACCTAATGATGGAGACATGAGCGATGCAGAGAATGAAGAATTGGAATTTGAAGAAGTTGTAGACGAGGATGTTTAAGAAGGACACTTACTAAAAACAATTTTCAAGTTGGGAGCTAGAGCGAAGATCAAAATCCCAATGTATGAAGGTAATTTAGACACTAAAGAATTGCTTAATTGTATACGAACAATGGACAAGTATTTCGACTATGAAGATGTCGATGAGGAGAAGAAGGTGAAACATGTTGTCACCAGGTTAAAAGGACATGCAACACTATGGTGGGATGAACTATAGGCTGATAGGAGAAGCAAGGGAAAACAAAATATTAAGAGTTGGGATAGAATGGTAGCCAAACTAAAGGCTAAATTCATACCCAAAGATTACTAGATAAACCTGTTCAGGAGATTGAAGAACTTGAGACAAAAGGGAATGAATGTGAAGGAATACATGGAGGAGTTCTACAAACTGAACATCAGGGCTGGACAGAAAGAGAGAGACGAGGAAAATGTTTCCAGGTACATCAATGGATTGAGATATGAAATCTAGGACAAAATCAACATGGTGATAGTTAGAATCATGGAAGATGCTTATCATATCATGCTGAAAGCAGAGGAGAAGTTGTCTAGAAAATAGAGTCAATGAAGTAGAGGACAAAGTCCAAACATAGGAAAAGGAATCACCCACAGGAAGGCACAGAAGTCCAAAGGTGAGACGGAAAAACCACATAGTCACTCTGAAAGAGGAGGAATTTCCCGAGGGAGACAATTTAGTGGTAGGAATTCTTTTTCTCGAGGAAGAGGAAGAGGCAAAGGAGGAGAAGTAATTTGTTATGCCTATGGAAAAACAAGGCACATGTCTTGGGAATGCCCTGAGAGAAATAAATAAGGAGGCGAAGCTCACATTTCAGAAGTGCAGAAGATAAATTTTGAGGTAGAAGGTGTAGAAGATGGGAAATCATTGACGATGAAGAAGGTTATTTTGAAGCAAGAGCCAGAGATTGAAAATCTAGTGTAGAGGAATAGCTTGTTCAGAACAACTTGCAAGACTAAGGATAGAGTTTGTAAGGTAATAATTGACAGTGGGAGCACTGACAACTTAGTATCCACAGATATGGTGGAGAAATTGGAGCTGGAGAAGACTACACATCCGACGTCGTAAAAATTCTCATGGCTGCAGAAATGTCACTAAGAAACAATAACTAAACAATGCCTTGTTGAATTTAAAATAGGTGGATTTAGAGATGAAATCATGTGTGATGTGATTCCCATGGATGCATGTCATGTTTTTTTCGGAAGACTATGACAATATGATAGGAATGTCATCCATGATGGGATAATAAATACTTATACCTTGGAGAAGAATGGTAGGAAACACATGTTGCTACCAATTGAAGAGAAGAAAGTAAAGGATGAATCCAACATGAGCATACTTATCATGAGTGGTACAAAACTCCTGAATGAAGTTAAGAAGGAACAAGAGATGCAGTTTGTTCCTGTGAGGAAGCAAAGAGTTATCCTTACTAGTACTTCTGTGGAAGATTTTCCTGAGGAAATTTAGGAACTATTAGAGAATTTTGTTGACATAGTAGTGAATGATTTTCCAAGCTCATTGCCACCTATTAGAAATATCATCCATCACATTGATCTGATACCAGGTGTTGTTCTTGATATTAAACTTAAGGCTGAAAGAATAATGTCAGGCATCAGGAATTAATGAAAGTTGGTTTTAAAGGTGTTTTTTCTTCTGTTAGTTGTGTAAGAGTTAAATACTCAAATGGAATTAATATCTGAACAGAACAGAGGTTGTATTTCATCGTCTGAGTCAATTTATCAAATTGAAAGAGGAGAAGAAAATTAAAAAACTATTAAAAAAACTAAGGCATCAATGAAAGAAGAGTCTTACCTTGTTTATAGTAGAAAGAAATGTAGAATGCACTCCTGAAAGAATATAAGATGTAGTAATCCAAATAAAAAGCATGTCTTGTATTTGCTGATAGAAACTACAGAGGAAAAACTACTTGCTAATCAAATACTAAATGGAACATAATCACGGTAGTTGTTGTACTAAATTGTAATCATTCATTTGTTTAGGAATGAATTAAAGAGAACAGAAGATATGAAACACAAAGAGGGCACAAAACCCAAACAACACAAAATTTGGAATCCCTATATGCACTTGTATTAATACTCACAAAAAATGAGTTTTCTCAGTTACAATACGACAAGAAGAATCCCTTGATTAACCTTAGAAAGTTATATTTATACAAAAGGTTCTCAACCTTAAATGGTTGGAATTCCCCTTATTTCTAAAATAGTAAAAATTACAAAATGTAAAATGCGAAACGCTTCACTTGCATCTTTTCTGTCAGTCTCCTCATTATGTTGGCAGAGGCATTTTTCTCTCTAGTTCTCTAGCTCCGAAATGGATAACATACACAAGTCATCTCATTTGTTTTCAGTGATGCTACCTTTTCCTTGCTCAATACATTTGATCCATCTGCTCACAAATTGCGCCACCAGCCTGGAGGGATCTATTAAATTATTAGCCTAAAAAATATATAATTTATTTTCCAATTGAGGCAATCTTTCTGCCATTCGTCTATCTTCTAAAACTATATACTATAATTGTAGACTAGGCTTCACTATCCATCTATTTATCTGAATAATATCAACCTATTTTATCTGTGAGATTTCGGCCTGAGCCTCTTCCATATTTGTCTTAATGTCAAGTTTATGTTTTGTTATGTCAATATGTCCCAGTACTCCAGAGATATTTTCTTTATCAAGGCCTAATGATTCTTTGTTGAGTGAGTGGAAGGCCTCTTCAAAAAAATACTTCACTTTCTTAGCCATTTTCTTTCTTTCAGCTATGCTAGATTCCCAAGTCTTTAGTATTATATCACCTCTGACCTGTTCCGAAACAGACAACCTGGAAGCCATAGCTACTCCTTTTGCTGATGACACAATTGCTCCTTGGAAGGTAGTCTGGGAATAAATAACTTCTCTCTCTCTTAAAAAAATGTTATTTAATGCTTGATCTATCACCTGAAAATGATATTGGACAGTTTCAACCTTAGTGAGAAGGCTTTGCTGTGATTCTTTGAGTTCCTTTCACACTTCCAATTCCTAAGCTTGGAACATTGTTATATATACAATCATGTTTTAGGTAGAGCCTACTTTGGCTTGTAGTTTCCTTACCAACTCACCCTGTTGGGTGGCCCATCCCTGGCGCGCCTATATATTCCTGAGCATCTCCTCGAGGATGGATTTGAGCTTCTAGATTTCCTATTTTTTGTTGGATCTAATCTGCTCAAAGCCCTTGTTGACCTTGCTTTGAACATTATTTTCTACAGTCTTCATTTGATTTTGTAATTAGCTTATTTGCAGATCTTTTTGGTTCAGTCGTTCTTTTAAATTTCCGACTGAAAACTGGTTAGTTGTTGCAAAATCCCCTAGTGGGCCTGCTACTTCTTCAGCAAAGTCTACCTCCTCCAAGGATTCTCCATCAATTAGTACCCTATGTATTTTGACAACTGAACCTTACTTTAGGTGCATTTCTCTCTTTGCCACAACCTTCCTTTTCTTGATGAAAAATAAATTGGAAGGAGGCAACTCTTCAAATGAAATGGGTGTGAGGTCATCTATGAATATTACCTCTGAATTTGGATTCCCTCTGGTGAATTGTAATGGTGTGATGAACTGGATGGGGCTGTCGATTTTGATGGACCACTGTTTCTCGACCACATTTATAGTTGATTTATCTGGTGAAAACGGTGGTCCTTCTTCTCCCTCCTTTGTCATTGTCTCTGCTTGATATTTGGCTTGGTCACCTGACACATTTTTTGATGGGATATCTTCTTTCTAAGTCCACACCTCAGTCTTCTCCAATATTTCCCAGTTTTCTTGTCCGCTGGAGCTTGCTGCTTCTGAGCTTTGGGTCTCTATTTGTTGTGCAGATGTAGGCATCAGGGTTCCTCCTTGTAACAATTTAGGGAGGATACTTCTTCGGTGTCTCTGGAAGTCATAAAAATCAATCATTTTATCGGGTGACAGATCCCGAACTCGACTCAAGAACTCTGGATAGGATCTCGCTCCTGGAAAATCTCGTCTTGAGGGGAATCTTCATGTTCATACCTTTTCAAATTATAGCTAGCCATGTGGTTACCCATGACCTTCTGTAGGTCATGCTTTTTGAATTCAATGCTGACCAAATTTATTTCTTCCAAGTCTATGACCTCTACTTTAGAGTGACAAAAATCCAGTAGGGAAAATGTACCAATTTTCAAGGGAAAAGAGGTCCATACCGTTTTCTGTACTTTTTCGAGCTCCTTGCTAATCCCACCAAGCACAGTTTGTCATGCGACCTCTTGGCACACTAGTCGGTCTGGTAAAAATTGCGGCAGAGCATATGGAGGAACTGAACAACCAAAAACCCTAATATAGGATAAGTGTTCCTCGACGTACCAGTCTGCTATTTTGCCCTGGTTAGTCACAATTTTATTGGAGATTCTGGGAGGTGGGTAGCCATATATAAAGATGTGCATCGACACCACTACCCAGTTTCAGATCTCATAAAATAAGTCTTTTTCCTTTTATTCCCAAAGCTTTGAATGATAAATATGTATGGGTTCGATGCTATTTGGAGTCTAGCTCCAGTCCATCAGCGGAAAAGGCATCATGAAACAGATGGCGTACATAATATAATCCGACATGAAAAATTGGGCTAGTTGCCCCTTGGATATTAGTGATTGATATCTTGCAATCTCTTGAACCAAACTATTCAACAATAACTTTGCCGAGTCAAAAGAGTACCCTTCTGCTACTGTGTGTATAATAGGTACCCACGATAAAAATAAATGAGCTGTGTTTTCCTTCCCATAGAGCCTACACATCATCGTTGCTATGTACATTATGTTCAGTTCTAGTGTGGCAATTGGGTATATACCATGGGAATCCTCTCTGAACTTCCCAGGGCGAGAATACCAGTCTTTAATTAAATTGGGAAGGTGTTTTCCGTATTGGTCGCATTCCTTATTGTTGAAATCTACTAGGAAATTTGCATTGTAAATGAAATTGGATACCGGAGACAATTTGTACATCACCTATAGATCCTCTAGCCTGAAAGACCCAACTGTGACCTTTTTTGAATTGAAAATAGTTCTGGTTGGGATATCTACGTGGTCCAGCGCCCAACTGATCATATCATTGTAGGGAAAGAGCTTAGGCATTGTCACTATCTTCTGTAGCTATGACTGAGCAACAATTTTGTATTTGGTAGATAGGTATTTCTTCTCATTGTCGTTTGAATCATCTGGGCAATTTACCAATTCATATTGTAAGATGTTGAATACTTGCGTCCAGGATTTGATAGTGTCTATGCTTCTGGGTAAGGTGTCGGAGAGAACATCTGCGTTCTGGCTCAAACTTTCACCAGTCTCTTTAGGTGATTTCCATGGAGCCATGGTATCAAGCCTTCGAACTCTGTTATCTGCCATGTGAAAGGCATAAAATCCTTTAGCTGGAAAAAATTATAGCTCAGTAAAACACATAATGAAATTCAAATTGACATTCCTTTTCCTTTAATCACATCAATCAACCAATACCTTCATTGACAGAGTATTTACTTTCTTTAATGAATCAGATTCAAGTGGTGGCTCAAAATCTTATTTAGAATTATTTCCGTAAAGGCATTATTAATGGAATTTATTTTTGGTGGTTCATTCTCTGGTAAAGCACATACGAAATTTGAATCTATTCGAGTCATCATTAAGCGATGGATTAATTAAGAGATAATATTTGTTAAAGAATCGGTTAATCATATTTATCATGAAGTAAATTTCGGCATTTCGGCTCTCGGGAGATCTTATAACAACCTAAGATATCTTCTTTGAATCGTGAAATCATGATTGATTAATTAATATTAATTACCTTTAACCCTTTAAATAATCACGATTAACTTCAAGGGTTTTGCGATTTCGGGTATCGGGATTTTGGTTGTTGTTCGAGGCAGGATCCCTGAAATGCGAAATTGCGATAAGGTTTAAATATCGTTAATCATTTTTAATCATTTAATTAACCCGATTTAACTTAAGATAGTTTTGTGACTTCGTATATAGGGACTTTGGAGTTCTTACATGTTGGACTGTTAGTATCGCAAAACCATGAAACCCGACATTTCAAAGGTAGCCTTTGGTGATTTGACCTTTTAACATTTGGGCGGCTCCATAACTTTTAAGGATTTTAGATCGTTGGATTCAACGGAAGACTTCATCAACGATGATATTCAAGTGCGCATTTGTCCTTATTTAAACAAGAAGGAAACTTATCTAAGTCTAAAGTTTAGAAAAATATATATGTTCCAACACTAGGAGCAAGCCTGGCGAATAAATCCGCGTACAAGTTGACACCTCAAGAGAATGAGGAGGTGAAAAGACAGGTTCAAGATATGTTAGACAAAGGATTGGTTAGAGAAATCTTGAGTTCTTGTGTAGTGTCAACTGTATTGAGTGCGAAGAAGGATGGAGGGTGGATAATGTGTATAGACTCAAGGGACATAAACAAGATCACCATCACGTACAGATTTCCATTGCCAAGGATGGATGACTTGATGGATTGTTTAAGTGGAGCGAAATATTTTTCAAAGATATATTTGGAAAGTGGATATCACCAAATAAGGAAGAGAGAAGGTGATGAGTGGAAAACAACATTAAATACAAATGAGGGATTGTAAGAATGGCTTGTTATGCCATTTGGATTAACAAATGCCACGAGTAATTTTATGAGACTAATGAATGAAGTGTTAAAAGATTTCATTGGCAAGTTTGTGATTGTATATTTGGATGATATACTGGTCTTTAGAAAGACTAAATAAGAGCATTTGATACATTTAACATTGGTGATAAGAAGTTTGCAACAAGAGAAGTTGTTGATTAATTTGAAAAAGTCCTCTTTCATGAAGACAAAACTCATATATTTGAGTTTTGTGATTTTTTCGAATGAATTGAAGAGGGATCCCGAAAATGTGAAAACAATCATAGAATGGCCATCACCAAGGAATATCTTCGAGGTAATAAGATTCCATGTATTAGCAAGTTTCTATCGGAAGTTCATCAGAAATTTTAGTGTCATTAGTGCTCAAATGATGGATACAGTGAAGAAAAGACACAAGTCTTTCAAATTGTAAAGACCGGATTTGAATTAACGTTTAAATTTCTGCCAATTTACTGTAATTTCTGTAATTTCTATAAGCTTTACAAAGAAGTAAACTTTTCAAAATTTTCAAATTATCTCAACACTTACGCTAACACTTACGCAAGTAGAATTTGGCAATAAGTAATAAATCTAAGTAAACAATCCATGAATTTGAATTTACCTACCTCACTCTGATGCTATCCGCAGCTTGCTCCCTTCGCTTGCTTCCTTAGCTTGAACCTGATGCTGCTCCTTAGGACACCCCAAAACCAACCACCCTGCTGACTAGTAGCGCCTAGCCCTAGGACATCAATGGATGTCCTAGCCCTCCGAGCCCAAAACCTCCGCAGCCCCCTGGTGCACTGTAAATTCCACTGTAAAATCCACTCTCCAATACTCCAAAGATTTTCCCCAAAATCCTTTCTTCTCCCTCGTAAAAATGAATAATCCTCCTCCACTTCCCTTATTCCTCCTTCACCGCCCTTCCTACATTAAATCCCACCTAACTCTTTATTACACCTTATCCCATTATTAATTGCTTTATCCCTTATTTAAATGCCTTATCCCATATTTAAATGCCTTATCCCATTCATT
Source organism: Picea glauca (assembly GCA_000966675.3). NCBI lineage: Eukaryota > Viridiplantae > Streptophyta > Pinopsida > Pinales > Pinaceae > Picea > Picea glauca. The sequence continues at coordinate 106,499 of JZKD02S1674746.1, forward strand.
ATTATGTTTCCCTTTTACGTATTGGTTACGTTATCCCTTATGGGATACGTTGTTGGATCATGTTGTCATTGATGCCAATGGTTTGTCATTGATGCCAATGGTTTGATTACTTGGGAGATTGTTGGATCATATGTCATTGATGTAAATGGTTTGGTTTGATTGATTTCATTGGTTGATGTCAAGTAATTGATTGATATGATTCCCTTGATGAGAATGTTATATGTCTAAGTGGAAACCAATCGATGCAAAGGTAAACAAATGGATGAACTCCAAAGTGGTC
>JZKD02S1674746.1:143962-160177 GCA_000966675.3 Picea glauca
TAATATATTAATATAATTTATTTCATAAATTATAAATATTTATAATTACCTTCATATTGTATGTTATAACTAATATTTAATATTGGTGAATTATGTTTTTTTGATTCAGTTGCTCAAGAGTGGGATGCGCTGCATTTATACATTGAAAATAATCTTGAATGGATAAATGTATGGATTGAACGATGTAAACAACATAATGGAGGTAGGTTATCATGGAAACGACTATCTGAATTTGTTAGAGAAGGTCGTCGTAACGAAGATGCCAATGTTACACAGAGGGAACTTGATCTAGCATATGGTTTGAAAGATGGACAGGTAAGAAAATTCACCCATTTTATTCAATTATTTTACATTATATTAATGTGACTACATGTGTACTGTATTTTTCAGATACTTTCAAAGTTATATAAATATATGTTAATTTATTAATTGACAATGCATCTTTTACATATCTGACATATTGCAGTTGAAACATCACAAGGCTATGTGGTGCAATGGTCATAAATTTTGCATCAAACAATTGGATGAAACCAGGAAAAATTCTAATAGTGGGATAACTATAGTATTCCAGGTCACTAATGTTTCCTCTAGGAGTAAAAGACATCCCCAAGAATATGAAAATAGATACTATGGGTATTTAAACAATATACTTGAGTGTGACTTTAATTCCTTCAAATTAGTTTTTTTCGATGTTAAATGGTATAGGTTACGAATTCATGGACATGATGAGGAAAGAACTGTTATTGAACATGCCAACGGATTTCCTGCGACGAATTTGCTATATAAACAAAAAAAATTGTTGTCGCAATTTTGACACCCCATAGAAATCATGCGACGAATTTTCTATATAAACCACGAAAGTTGTCGTCTCAATTTCGACGTACACCCGTGTCAGTCCATGCTCATTTGATCCACCAATTTACATCTCTGTGCCAGTTTTATGTCCTTGATGAGGGATACATCAAGGCCCTCCTTCGACGAGTCTGTTCCTATCAACTTCAGCACATTATCCGTGAATTAGACTTAGAAACCAGTTAGTACCTTGGGATCTACATGCCTCAATGGTAGGCCTCCTTACTTATGACAATCAGTTTACATCATTGACCTCTGATCGGATGATTCCACAGATGTTCAAATTAATCTCATCTATTCACATTCAATGGAATGTACTAGGGTACCTTGGGAATCATTGACATCAATTGTGATTTCCCTCGCACTTGTTAATAGTTTACCTCATTGACTAGTAATCAAGTGGTTTCTACCATGTTCGACATCATGACATCTATTCACATGGTTAGATTCGTATTGCATTGAGATCGGTAAGAAGACCCTGGTTTGAGTAATCACTCTAATATGTACTTTACCCAGGTTGTGACTGAGTTTCTCTTGAATATTGACACATATACTGTCACATAGATCCAATTTGTATTGGTCTGTGGCTATGTCTTGTCATCTCGTAGATCCACTGTGTATTTTGCATGGCTACGATCAATTCATGTCATGGGAGTATAGATCCACATTGTATCTTTGGTGGCTATACCTTTTTATTTATACAATTATGGATCCACAGTGTATTTTATGGCGTCCATACCTTGCAAGTCTTTATCACCCAAGCATAGGTATGCCTGCCTTGGGTTTGAAACATGTCATAATATTTTTTTGTTGGTTGTGTGCATCCTTTACCAGGTTCTTCGCGTCCATACCCTTGCTTGAAAAAGTCTACAAAGTACTTTAGTCATCAGTTTTCGTCTTCTAACTTCGCACTTTGGGGGGGAATCTATTACACATCAAAATTACTCACTTCAACAATGGCCTATTGTAATCATTACAAGTGTCGCAAGTGTCACATTTTAGCCATAAGTGTCACAAGTGTTGCAGACATCATATAGTCATCTTGCCTATGTCATGTATCGAACGACGTCACAAGGACACTTCAAAGACTGGTTTAAGAAGAAGAAATAATTTGATGAAGAGTTCAAATCTTTTTCCATGAAAAAAACCACTTAAAAATGAGTTTTGAATGACAACACTCCCCTACCCACTGTCAAGGAGTGCCAACTCTCCTTGACCTTCTTTGGGGGAGCGTTCCAACACTCTGTGCACCCTTCTGGGGGAGCGCTGGGATTTTTTAAGGAAATTTTGGGCAATGCTCCCCTACCCATTATCAAGGAGTGCCAACACTCCTTGACCTTATTTGGGGGAGTGTTGCAACACTTTGTGCCCCCTTCTAGGGTAGCGTTGGGATATTTGAGGAAATCTTGGGTTGTTGAGAAAAATCAGGGAAAAATCCCCCTCATCTTTGGAGTTGGTTGGATTCAAATTTGAGGTCAAGGTTGGATTTTAGGGAAGACCCATAACTAATAGAGAAGGATCCTCAGCCTATCCCAAGAATATCTAAGGTGGTTGGGTCTCTCCAAGCTTATATAAGGAGGCCTTCTCATGGTGAAATAGATGTAGAAATAGAAAGATACCTAACTCATGATCTCATAAGGAAGGGGAGGAAATTGAAGGCATCAAACCTATGATCTCATAAGGGAGATAATCAGTAATTAATATTCATTTTGATTTCTGTTATAGGAAAATCCCCCTGCAGACAAGTGGATTTCCTCTTGAACCCTAAATCTCTAAGATCAAGACAGAAAGGTGATAAATTTGGTCACTGACATCCTTTTAAACCTAGATAAGTTAATCAAATAGAGAAAAGGAAGAAGCATGTAAATTTTTGTTGATGTTTTTCCTTGCCTATTCCAAGTTGAGCCTTGATCCCCAAGCTCTTCAATAAGTCCTGCAATCCAATAACAGTAAAGACAAAACAACTTCCTATTCTACCATGATTAATCTAAAACTAGATCTATCTATCAAAGACAAGTTCATAGGCATACACAACCTTGAAAGAAATAGGACAAGCACATGTATTAATGATAACTAGATAGAAATACTTATAGACCTTTGATGAAGTTGCAACAACCTCTTCCAGCTCTCCTTGTCCAACCCCTTTCTCAAATAATCCACAATAAAAATGAATATGATTTACTTATTATCTCCCTTATGATATCATAAGTTTGATGCCTTCAATGTCCTCCCCTTCCTTATGAGATCATAAGTTATGTATCTCTCTATTTCTCCATCTATTTCACAATGAGAAGGCCTCCTTATATAATCTTGGAGAGACCCAACCACATTAGAGATTCTTGGGATAGGTTGAGGAGCCTTCTCCATCAGTTGTGGATCTTCCCTAAGATCCACCCTTGACCTCATATTTGAATCCAGCCAACTTCAGAGATGAGGGGGATTTTTCCCTGATTTTCCTCAACAACCCAAGATTTCATCAAACAACCCAGCGCACCCCCAGAAGGGGGAATAGAGTGTTGCGACACTCCCCAAAAGAAGGTCAAGGAGTGCTAGAACTCCCTGATAGTGGGTAGGGGAGCATTTCCCAAACTTTCCTCAAAAATGCCCAGTGCTCCCCCAGAAGGGTGCACGGAGTGCTGGAATGCTCCCCCAAAGAAGGTCAATGGGCATTGGCAACCCCTGATAGTGGGTAGGGGAGCGCTAGCCTTCAAAATTAGTTTTTAAGTGGTTTTTTTCATGGAAAAATATTTTTACTCTTCACCAAATGATTTCTTCTTCTTAAACCAGTCTTTGAAGTGTTCTTGTGACGTCGTTCAAGACACGACATAGAAAATATGATTGTATGACACTTATGGCTAAAATGTGACACTTGTAATGAAGAAAATAGGTCATTATTGAAGTGATTAATTTTGATGTGTAACACTCTTTCTCCTCTCTAGTTATGTCATTGTTGCTACTACTATTGCTTCTTCTTCTCCTTCTTCCCTATTGTTGTTGCAGTTTCTCCCCTCTTCAGGGTCCCTTTGTTGACTACTTCTATTGACTTCAACATCAGCTTCATGATCTCTTCTATTACCCTGTCCAGTTGCTCCAATGGCTGGATCGTCTTATCAAGTCTTCTATGTTGCACTTCCTCCTCAAACATGTCAAAGGGTAGATAAGCTTGATCCCCCACGTTAGTTTCTTCTCCTACGGCATTATTTTTCCACCCCTCTACAAACTTCAGTTCCACAGTCTCATCACTGAGTTGTTTCTCAGCTTCCTCCTCTGACATATTGGTTTCTTTTGTAATCTCCTATACGAGTACATCCCTAGCTTCCTCCAGCTATTCTCTGAGATGGTATGCTCCTCCATCTGTTTCCAACATAGCCTGTTGGATGTGTTATCTTTGCACTATCACCCTTCTCTCCAAGGCTTCCAATTCTTCATATAGTTCAAAAAAATCCATGTTGTTTTTTTCTCCTTCTACTACAAGCTTCAGTGCTGCATTCATCTCTTTTTCAACTTCCTAGCTAAAAATTTTGAGAAAATTTTTCAAATGCTCTTCTCCTTCTGTTGGGGTATACATTAGTGTTTACTCCATTTCTTCCTATTTGATAGTTTTTGCTTGTTGTCTTCCTTCTTCTGATGCACTCTCATCAGGTGCACTGGACTCTACTTGGGTGTTTGGTAGGAATGTGTTGATCCATCCAATAATCAGAATGCTCCTATGATCCTCCTTTTGGATGGTGAGAGTTTCTAAATTCTCATCATCTTCATTCACATGGTCTACAAATCCACATGAACCTTCACTTATCAGCACTACTTTCTGACTTGAACCCACTTCTGAGCTCTTGATACTTTCTGACAGTCTTATTTCTTTCCCCCTACTCACCTTGAAATTTGGGACTTCTCTTCTACCCACTTGGAAGTCTATGAGATCAATCGATCCCATCTCATTGCCCGCCTAGAAATATGAACTTTCATCACTTCTCCTCTAGCAGTATATGAGACCTTTGAGTAATCTCTTTCAATTTCCCACCTAGAAAATTCAAATTCCATTTCTTCCCACCTGGCAGTTTATGAAATCATCTGCCAATCTCATATCATTTCCCACCTGGAAATACGAATTTCCACTGCTATCCTCCTGACAGTCTATGAGATCCTCCAATGATCTCATTTCATTTCCCACCTGGAAATATGAAAATCCATCTCTGCTCTCCTAGCATTTTATGAGATCTTTATTTGATCTCACCTCCTCCTCATCACTAAGGTGTGTCCCAATTTCTAGTTCACATATGTGAATCAGTTCCTCCTCTATGTCACTGAGGTCTTCTAATTCCCTCATCCACCTTCTTAACTCGTGTTGTTTCTTTCTAGCCAACAAATTTTGAAGGAGCCATTTTTCCTTCATGTTCAGAGGACATTCATACCTCCAGTGTACCTTTTCCTCTCACTTCATCCTCAATTCTAGTTGTTCCATCCTTGCTCTTATCTCATTGAGCTGTAGATCCATCTCTGGATTTCTTCTCTACTTGTGGCCTTATATTCGACCATGCTCATGACCTTCAGTAGCCATTTCCACCTTCTACCTGCCCTCCTAGAAAGCCTATGGATCACTCTAGATTCGAGAGGATCTCCATATTCTCTCACAACTCACCTGGCTATTTAAATTTTGTTGGTGTGCACATGCAACAACCTCCTCACAGAACATCAGTACTCTACCTTCTTTTCACTTGCTGTATACAGGAAAATTTAAACCTCTGATATCATCTAATGTTGCCAAATTATCTCCTTCATTTCCTTTCCTCTTTTGCCTATTGTCTACAAGAAAAAAACAAATAGGATTTCTCCTCCTCTTTCACCTGGCATATACAGATGAAAATTCAGCTCTGATACCACTTGGTATTAGAGTATCTCCTGTCACCATATCTCCCTTTGCCTATTGTATGCAAGACAAACTTTAGCTCTGATACCACCTAATGCAGCCCCCCTCCCCTCCGGGGGTTCTACGACCTCCTAGTCTAGGATCTTTCTTTCACCTAAGTCGGATCGACTCTTTGGGCTCCCATTTGAACCCAAAACAATTATACACAAGCCCCTTTTTCTCCTTTAGGCTTAGGTCCTGTGATACCCGCACCCTCTGTTTGTGCGCTCTTCAATTTGTGAGCGCTAGATCATTTTCACTAGCCTCTTCCTACATACGCCCCTGGGCTATGACCTTCCACAAACATGTGATTGCGGGTGTGGGAAAGAGTGGTTTTAAACCAACCCAATTTTCACCTCGCAATTCACCTCCAGCTACCACGTATCTCTTTGTTAAAACTATGGTTCTAATTGCGGCCTGCTCAAGGAAAATTAATGTCCGAGCATGTCCTAGCCTTGCAATCCTTCTCATCCATCGATTTCTTGCCTCTCAACGCTACCTCTTGATCAACGACTGTTATCGAATCTCCTTTCCTTCCTCCTATGCATGATCTTAGATTTGCATGATCTATCGACACGTAGCTCCCCTCTAAATCAATGGCTAAGTTTGATTTCACCTTTCGGGCTTAGGAAGTTTCAACTTTCCATTTCCCAATTACTTTGGAGAGGTTTCTATGAAATGGCAGATCGTCTGCCACACATCCTTCTAAATCGATGACTCTCTTCGTTTTGGGACTTCGACCTTCGACGTTCTCAAATTTCAACAAACGTAAATCTCCAAATCGAATCCTTGTGGAGTGTCGAATATTTTGACACCTGTCTTCCCTAATCCAACGACTGTCCAACGGAGTGAATCTCCTTCCTTCACATATCCCCTCGCAGATCAATGATCCACATTCCTTCTTTCGGATCAACAACCCTTAGATATTTCTGGCTTCAACACTTCGGGATATTTCAAAACAGAAGTCCTCGAAACCCTGGAGTATATCCTCCGAAGTTCACAATTGGGTGACACCTATCTAACCCATATCAATGGCTCCTAGTTGCTTGAGTTGTTCAGGCTTTGACGATTTCAAAATTTCATCCTTCGCATTCTCTCGGAGTCTACGATCTTTCACGATGTACCCATATAGATCTGACGGTCTAGATTCCTCTTCGACTCTTCGAAACTTCTTTTCTCGCTCTCCTTCTATTGCTTTCACTCAGAATCAACAATTTGTTGACACGTACCCTCCTACATGATAAAAGGTCATAAGTGGCGTCATCACTTCGGGCTTCGACAGTCGTAGTTCTTCGACTGAAATCCCATTACCATTTACCCGAAGCTCATGATTTGTTGACAAGTGTCCCCTTGCAGATCAATGCTTCTAGGCTCTTCGATGCTTCGGCTCTTTTGCACTTCGGCACTTCAGGCTTCAAGAGTTTCAAATTCCTATGCACTCATTTCTCTTGGAGTGCTTTCACCCAAAATACACAATCTTCCTCCATGTGTCCTCCACAGTGAATGAATATGATTTACTTCGGCCTTTGGTGCTTTGGGAGTTTTTCATGCTCTGTAGTTGGGTTTTCACCGAAGTGAGATTTCCCAAAATCTCAGATCTTTTGACACATGTCTCTCGGCAATCGACGACCAAGATTTGTTTCGGCTATTTCACCTCCTCTTTGTCCACAAAATTTTGAAGTTGTGGATCTCACTCCACTTGTCCTCCTTGACGATGGATGGTTTTTGTCCCTTGGTTATGGAAGGTTGTGAAGATTAAGGAAAGAAGTGTGAAGTGAGAACTGCGAGGAAGACAAGTTGAATGAGATTGGGTTGAAGTGGCCAAAAGAGAAGAAAAGAAGGAGCGAAGTAAGAGAAATCAAGTCATTGGATGGGGATATCAAGGAAGATATATCAGCAAGGAATATGGATCATGGACAAATCAGCAAGTGGAAAAATCCACCAATAGATGCTTTGGAGCACCTTGCAGGAAATAAGGAAAGACAAGCTGGCGAAGCTTTGAAAACGCGGGTCAAGTTGACGTAGGGTTTTATACACCTATGGTTTTGGTATTTTGGGTTTTGACACCTAGGTTTCATCCTAAGGGTTGCTCGAGAGTCATTGTAATGTATAAATAAAGTTCAAGAGGACTTGAGATGGGGTCAATTCTGTTATGATGAGTGATTGTTGTTATTTTTTAGAGCGAATTCTATGTTGTAAGATCTTCAGCTGGGTGCGAAGATCAACCCTGCAGCTGGGTGCGCAAGGAGGGGAGAGAAGAAGAGAAATAAAGAGAGATCTGCAAGATAAGAGTGTAGATAGAACTATATGCTTTCATTTAATATATTATAAAGCAAAATTTTGTGGACGTATCCCTAGTGAGAGAGTGAACCATGTATATCTTGGTGTTATGTGTGATTGTTGTTGATTATCTATGTCATTTGATATGTTGTTATAGTGTTTTTTTGTTCGATCTGAGGCATACTATGTGAAGTAGTCTTAAGGAAGGTAAATAATAACTATATCTATGTGTGTGAGTTTCCCCGGATCCACTTTACATTTCCTCTAGTTGTAGACACATGTGTCCTGCAACCCCCTATTGATACTTCGAGTGAGACTGCATCTGCTTTGCAGGTGTTTCTAAAAGGGTCAGTAGTTAGGGATTGTTGATGCACTGTTAGAGATGAACCCTAGGTCTGCCCTTGTGCCAACAAATTCTTCCATTGCCGGGACCAGGATCTTCTTACGGGAATGTCAAGGTGGTTTCCATCGAAGACAGAGATTTATAGGTGGATAGAAGAACAAGAGAAGGACTTCATTGAATCTAAGAATAAGAGACCTAATCTCAGTATAGAGGATTGGTTGGGAAAGTATATCTTTACTGATATACACGAGATTTTCTTTGGAGGAATTCATAAGGAGCTATTCGAGTGGCTAGCCATATTAGCAGATACCTAGTTTGAGGTTAGATTCAAACCACTTGTGGTTTGAACATCGACATTGATCAAGAATTTTAAGAGAGTTGATAACGCGGTTTCAAGAGAATTAGATCACTGGTTTGATAGTACCATTGGAGGGTACATTAGTGATTTTTCTATTGATAGAGTAGAATCATATAGCCAAACAGAGAGATATTTATTTAAGGGGCCTAGAGGAAATTTTTCACACTTCTTGAAGTTGAAGATCAAGATGATATTGCATGAGAAAAACATATTGAAGATATAGTAGTGGGTCAGATTGAAAAGATAATTTTCAAGAATTCATACAGCGACAACGACATAGAGGTCAGACACATGCACAATGGGATAACCTTTAGAGAAGTTCCTCTGGTGAACTTGTTGGAGAAGAATCACAAAACAACAACACAGGAAGAAGGGTTCTACAGTGGAGAAGAAGAAGAGTTACTGAACAAGGAACATTGAAAGTCCTCTAGGGTAGGAGAAGGAAAGATTGAAGAACCTTGCCGAGAAGAGTTAGAAACTTCAAGAACTGCGCATACTATTTAAGTAAGTACTATTACGCCTCCTTATATTTTAACAACATAAAGTAACCAGAGTAGCCTAAGTTATCAGAGCACTCAGAGAAATGGTACAAGCAGTTCAACACATACTCAATTAGGAAACCTAGGAAGATCTATGGAAGATGAGATGAGGTTACCCACCTTTAGGGGAGATGGATATGAAGATCTCGATCAACATTGGTTCTTATGCGAAGCTGTATGGAGTATTAAGAAAGTCACTAATGAAGTTGTTAAGAAAGATCAATTTAGTACTACCCTAAGAGACCGCACACTAAGCTGGTACATGAAGTTCATCCAAGGAGTTGCACATCCGAAACCACTGAACAAGATCAAGACTGCGTTGATTTTCGAATTCAAGAAGCCCAAGTTGGAGTTGCAGTGAATTATAGAGTTGAAAAACATCAAGCAGAAAGTAGTTGAACATGTTTGGGAGTTTGTTTAGAGGTTTAAGACCCTGACAGGTCATTTGAGTTTTTAGATTCCAGACGAACAGAATAAGGAATGGTTCATTGTTTCCCTCTTACCACACATCAGATTCCCTCTAATGAAATAGAAGATCGCTTCACAATCTGAGACATTGGAGATCACCATGAAACTAGAATCAACCCCTATGGGAGAGTCCAGCTCAGCTATGATTCAAATTTTGAGTCAACTAACTAGCTTATCACTACAGGTCGAAGATATGAAAAATGATAAGGGAAAATATAAAAGAGAATATATTTGGTATATCGAATGTAAATCAAAGGGCCATGACAAGGAGCATTGTCCTCTATTTCATGAGTACTTGGCTTCTGGAGCTTTTAGCCTGTTGAAGCAGGTTACTCTACCTTGGTGCAAGGTATGTAGAAATAGACATCACCCTGGAGAATGCTATTACATGCAAAAATATGTCCAGACACGTACCAACCTTTATTGCACATTTTTTAAATCTGTGGGGCATGATGAGAAATATTGTAGGGCTTATGAAATCTTGGATGAAATATCGAGGGACACATATAGAATTCAAGGAAAAGTACAACAAGAAGTAAATACTACGTAGTTTATCTCCCTAGGAAGAGGAAACTTCAACGATCACGGTGGATTCAGAGGAAGAGGAAGAGGAGGAGGTATGGACCGAGGTCCAGGTCAGATCATTTTTTATAACTGCGCATAGCCAGGTCACTTGGAAAGGGACTGCCAGAACCATTGTACCACTTGCAGTTACTGCAACTCATTTGAACATGTCATAGAGTATTGTCCTACGTTGTTAGCCAAACTTCAGGAGAGACAAGGAGGGAACCAACAAGTACAACTAATCTCAATAGAACCTCGCAGAGTGGATCCTAGAGTTGTTGTTATCACTAGAGGAGGTGTTGTTACTAGAGAAGATAGAGTGACTCCATGGAATATTACAGTAGAATCAGGAGTTAGAAGAGCTGTAGAGAAGACACGGGAGTTTGATCCAAAGAAAGAGAAACTAGCATTTGAGGAAGCAAGAAAAGAATTCGGAAGAGATCAGGCTTCTTCATCAAAGGCACAACCAGAAGTGAGAGAATGTGGAATGCCCCTAGCCTTTGATCAGTCTTCTTCACCCGGAGAAGGAAAAGAGGTAAGCAGGTAAGCAATCTTATGGAACTACAAAATTTGATCAGACAGTATGAGGTAGGAAGGGTAGATCCTCTATTGAAAAAAGGAGTACATCAACTATCCAGAAAGAGAAGGACAAATAAGGAATTACACGTTAATGCTCAAATTGGAGATTATGATATAGATTATGTGGTCCTCAACTTAGGGTCAGAAGTCAATGTTATGACAAAGTAGACCTGGGCACTGATGGAAAAAACTAAGTTGATTTATTCCCCTATCAGGGTTAGTATGGCTAATCAACAGGAATTAATCCCCTTTGGTAAGCTGGAGGATGTTCCTGTGGACATCGACGGGGTAAGAAAATTTGTGGACTTTGAGGTGATTGACATAGTTAATGATAATTGTCCTTATCCTGCGTTGTTAGGAATTGATTGGGATTTCAAAAACTCCATTGTTGTTGACTTAAAGAAAATAAGAATGAAATTTGAAGGTGATGGCCTTAGGTTCATTGCACCTTTGGATCCTAATGAAGGTAGAAGATACACAGAACCCATCAGAGAAGAATACTGGGCATATGAGCTAGAGAATATATATAAATTGACAGTAAGACAACATGACTACATTAATCCTACAATAGATGAGAATTTAAGCTGGTGAAGTGGTAGCACATGCTCATCAGAATCAGAAGAAGCACTGGAGAATTGGCAGAGAAAAATGTATGAATTTTATGCATGGATATGTTCTAGATTGACCAAGGAAGTTCACTGGATTGGCACAGAAGTAAGTACCTTGCCCACATTTGATGGTTTAAATCATTTAGAAACTTTCTTGTTGGAATTTGAAGAAGTTGTACCAGTACAACAAAGATTGTTGGTGTTATCACTAGAATTCACCTCTGGATTGTGGCAGAGGTAAGCCTAGTACCCATCAATTTATATGTCACAATGATTAAATTTAAGTATGGTCTAATGGACGCAGCCTCAGGATTATGTCGCTTTAAATCAGAGAACTGGGCTGGTGTGCATAAGCAGTTGAGGTCTTGATTTAAATCCATTCAGTAAGTTGTAATAAAGGTGAGTAGGGGGAAGAACTCGAGGAGAGTGAAGAGGTCTGCTATGGACATTCGGTCTTCCAACAGTCTAAAGAGGAAAAATTTAGAAGACAAGATCCTCTTGGTTCATAGTTTTAAGGAACTGAATGAAGTTATCCTTGAACTGAAATAAAACATACATCACAATTCAATAACAACAACCCGACTGGATCATCCATGCCCACGTCATTCAGTATTGGAGGGAAAAGTCAACACATAAATTGATTAAAACTGGTCACGATGTCATTGTGATCAAACCTACATCACAAAAACAAAACTATCCTCGACTGGATCCTCCATGCCCGAGTGTTCTAACACAACTGTTTACAGAGATATGAAAGAAGTTGACTTACATTAAACAATAAGTCTCAACTATAGATACATAACCAGAAGAACTAGAGCTTCATTAAAAATTTACAATACGGGAGCCTAGCTCAACCATCGACCATCACAAAATATTAAAACTGAGTATTTATACTCAAAGCCACTTGCTCCCTTCAGAGGCACGCTATAGTCATGGAATTCAAGGCTTGGCGTCTGCATATTCTTCTATCAGGATGCACTTTCATTCTTTTTTCAAATGCAAGATCACATCGGTATGGGATTCACAAGAAAATTCATGGCAGGGAACTTTCGGCTGACAGTTTTCCCTCCACGGCCATATTTTCCATGCTTTCCATTTATGTGGTGAAACGAGCTTTCAACCACCTTACCCATTTTCATTAACTTCTTTCATTGGGATCATGACAAGCCCTGACACCCATGACTTTTCCAGGTGAGCTCATAATTCCTTTGAGACAATTTTGGTGTCTCGAGGCCATGTTGATCCTTCTCTATGACCAACTCGTTCGCTTAAATATTTCGCACAACTCCATTCCCTTGCCCCACATGACCACAAGATGTGACCTCGTTCTTATCTAAATGGAATCTCAGCGTTTCGCATTTCAGTATTTTCTACTCCCCTTGATATTCAATACTTTGATGCTCAAAATCATGAAACGACCCATTGAGATCCATGACCGGGTTTACTATAAAACCACCAACTGCAATCATTTCTTCGAACACTTTGGCTGCCCGCTGCTTGGATGGGCGCTTATTCTTCTTTTGGCCCAACTTTATATATGACCCTGGGATTTGATTGTGGGCCTCACTCTTAGGTGCGTCGCAATTTCACATTTCGCAATTTCATGTCATGCTCCATGCTGAAATATCCAAGTCACGGAAGTGCAATCCCCGGATCGGATGAAACATGTCCCTCTGAAAAGGATGACCCAGATTGTATCAGTGCTTTAGGACTTAGGGCCATCGACACTTCTCACCTCATCTTTCCTGAAAATATTTCCTCCACGGTTCGGATCCTATGCCACATTCCCTTCTAAAATGGATGTCCAAGATATTTTTGGGACTTCGCATGTCGCGAGTCTTCAAGACTCGCCCTCCTACTTCCTCGACTCATGAAATCGTGAAAAGATGATCCACCGGTATAAATATCACATTTGATCAATGACTGGGATCTTTTCGCAATTTTGCATTTCCTGAGTTCTGATGACTTTTCTCCTTGAACGCTCCATCTCGCGAAACCATGAAATGCTAATCTTGCGCCACGATTAAAAATTTTCTCGTCCCTTGATCTCAGGCCTTTGACCTGTCACTAAACTTCGAGAAACTTTTGGATACTGAATACCCATGAACCATCGATCTGATTTGTCTAATGGATCCAATGGCCGAGACTGAGCCTGTGCTTGATGGATTTTCTTCGACCAGGTATGTGCACGCCTTTTCAAAATCCCACCCTGACTTTGGATGAAAGAAATTTGTGGGTTTTTTAATCCCACTTCTTTTGCATTTGGTCACCCAATGACCAACTTCAAAGCAAAACAATCCCCTTGAAAAAATACGTGATAACAATTGGCACTGGATAAGGCCTTAAAAGCAAATCCAACAAGATGGTGGGGGACACATAAAAGGAACATCGTGGAATGAATGCAATGTCGCACTTTGATGGCAGTGCACTTTTTAGAACAAGTCGAAGGATGTGAAGTTAGATAAATAGGTCAAAGTTGTTTGAAAGACCATGTGCAAAGTTGTGAGGAGGCCTAGAGAAGAATTCCTCAGGAGAAGTGGGTGCATATATTCATCAACACATTGGACAAAATTCCCATCAATTGTTATCTTCAAGAAAAAATTCCCCTCACCACTGCAGATTGGCAAGGTACGACCCATAATTTTGTATCTACATTATTATTTGAAAGTCAGTACCCTATGGTAGATGAAGCCTTATAGGTTGTGAGACAGAAAGTATTTGAGGAGGCACCTAACTTCCCTATTGAGCAAGAAGAGGATGAATGGATTGTGTTGTCATGAATTTATTCAGACCAGGGTTCTTCTTAGGTTACCAACAAAAGGCACCATGTAGTCTAGAGCACTGGCATTTTCATCCCCTCCGAAGAGAAGAAGTCTCACCCGAAGCACTGCTGAGACAGATAAATAGGGAAGGGTAGGGAGAAGACTAAGTAAGATTCGTAGAGCATTCAGAACTCACTCATGTTCTTGTGCAATCAACATTATCAGATAGGAAACATATAAATGCAAGAACCAGACCTACTTGCATTGCGAGCAGCAATTAAACATAGAATCATCAATTAGACCTCATAAGCTATGTAGAAACATAGTAATGCATAAGAAACCATGTAAAGACACATCAGATTTTAAAATTTATCCCTTCATCATATTATCCTAAATATATTTCTTACATCACAGACTTAGAATTACATAGAAATGTTTAGCACAGACTCTTGATTTCAGACCTTAGACATAGGGTTCTGATTTCCCAGCTAGAATATCTCGTTCATTCCAGACTCTACTCTTCTCGATTACAACAAATAGCAACCAAACAACTAGCAACCAACCAACTCCCAAGACCCTTGGGCGGTTCCAATAGACATGGACCAACCAAACCTAACCAACTGACTAACTCTTTTACAATTATATTCTGTCCTATATATAGCTGGGTTATGTCTTCTTTTTCTGTTGTAACTGTTTGTTGCTTAGTTGGGGTTGCATTGGATTCCGCAACTGTTTTATGTTATTCTTCCTTCCAGCCTCTGATGGAGGTTTCATGACTCATGCTTAATAAAAAATTGTGCAATTATTTCTCAAAAATGAAGGGCCCAACAGGCTCCGATCACAATCCTTGACTCGTCCTCAAGTCAAGCACTTGGTTCTTTCACATTCTCTAGGAGCAACTATTGTTTTCCCTTGTCCGAATTTTCTTCTTCTTTGAGCTCTTCTGTTTGTGCCTTTTATTCCTTCACCTCTTCAAATGAAGGGCCCAATTCTGGAACCAGCTCTAATTCTCTGTGCTTTACTCAGTGAAAGCTTTCAGCCTTGTCCTACCATTTCCGAGTGATGAGTGATGCTTTTGCCAGGAACTATTGGGTCGTCTCTTTTTTGTACTTCTTTGACTTGGCTGAAACCAACAAGTTCCATTCAGAGTCGGTTGTTGCATCGAATTGGTGTATCTTCTTATAGGTGGTTTGAAATAGGTCAAAAATCACGTAGCTCTTTCTTGGATATGGACAGTGCTTCATAAAGTGAATTGAGTTCGTTGTCGACCTACTGGATTTGATCGAAATTTTGCTGCTGCTCCATGGGGTCCATGGTGACTGAAAATTCCTTATTTAGCACCTGGATCTTTGTGTGCATATCCTCCAAGACTTGATTCCATCGAGCGATTATGCCCATCCAAGCTAACTTCCTTGAATATTCTGGTGCAGTCCGTTATTTGCTTATGTAGTGCCGCTCGGGCATTGTTTCCTTGTAGTATGATCTTCTGCATTTGTTCCTACAACTGTCGAGGATTTTGTTCTACTTCTTACTGGACTTGTTGTAACTTTGCTTGTATCTGCTTTGTGTGAGTCGCGAGTTGTGTCCATGCTTCTTATAAAAACTCTATATGTTTCTTTGGTTCTCTTATCTCACTAGCTTCAGGTAGGTCGAGCACAACCCTCTGAATCTTCGGCCAGGCTTCTGCAAGTTTTTCCTACACTTTTTCCAGTTTACGTTGGGCTAGGAATTGATCACATTTTTCCTCCGTTCTACATGTTTGTGCATATAACTATTCTTTTCTAGTGAGCTCAGCTGAGCTCTCAGTGTCTTGGAGCCTTTGTTGTAGTTGGTCTATGGAGGCTCTGATTAGTCTGAACAACTGTGATGTTGGCCACTGTACCAGGTTGGTGGCTGATGGAGCTACATCAGTGGGTGCTCTTGTCTGTAAAGGGAGTCCTCTGGTCATTGAGTGGT
>JZKD02S1674746.1:167111-180679 GCA_000966675.3 Picea glauca
CCCCCCTTCAATGTGAGACTATGACCTAGTGGGGGTGCCCAGGCCACTGAGTCTCCTCATCACCTCTCTAAGAGGTGGGGGACATTACATGGTCCGAACAGGTTTCTACTTCCTCTTCTCTTGGTGGCGTTGGTGCAATCCTCAATATTAGATATTTGGGCAGAAGTGTCAGGACCTCTATTCTAGTTATGAATAGCTTCATCAAGTTTTCACATTATTGGGGGTTATGGAGGACTTGCTCCATTTTCACTTGCATGGTTGTCGTATCCTGGTCCATTGTTGAGTATGTCTCATTGGGCACATATGGTATCTCTGTGTCCTTCGGTACTTCTGCATCATGCATCGTGATTTCTTGGGTATCCTCACCCTTGGGTGGTGAGGTGATTTGATGGTTACGGTCGAATTCTGGCTCTACTCTTCTTCTAGTGCCTTCTTCCTGTTCGGAAGACTCAGGTTGTTGTTCATGCTTGTTCGGATTCAGAACATCTAGCATTGCACTTTTCTCTGAGACTTTAGGGTCGGGGTTCGGGATTTCTGAGATGGGATTTGGGGATTCTCTACTTGTCTGGTCGAGTGGCATCTTATCTAAGGTTGTGGTCTAATGTGGAGTGGTGGTGAGGAGATATGGTAGTTGGGGTGGTGGTGGAGGCTACTCAATGATGGGTGTTGATGGGATTGTTTCAGGGTCCGGGTCATCTTGGATGTCAATAATGGTGGTGGCTTTGGTCATGGCATGAGTTTGGGGAGCGACAAATGTAAGGGGTTGTGGGTTTAGGTGTTTGTTCGGCGAGACCCCCGTTCTGGGCCTTTTTATCGTCAGTTTTATGGCAAGCATATGACCTAACATCTGGTTGACCTGCGCACCTGATAGCACAGAATTGGCTGGAAACTGTGGGGGCGGTAGTCTTTTCCTCTGTTCTAGCTGCAATGTTTCTTCTTCTTCCTCGGAATAGGTCTGTTCCCGAGCGTCTAAATTTTTCTTCTCGGGGCTTGAGCTCGGTCCCTCTCCTTCTTCCTTGTCTTTTTTCTTTCTTAGCTCGACCGAAAAAATGTAATGCATTCCTGATTTTTGTGGGACACATTTAATTCCAGGCCATGAATTGAACTCGTCGAATTCTTCCTCATCTAAATAGAATGGTAGTAGTCTTGTATGGAAATGTTCCCGGCTGGCATGTCTCAGCCAGATGCATGTGTTGTGTTAGTTCATGCTAAAGGAAATATTCCTTGTGTTGTTATTGAATATCTCCTCCGGGATGCGCAGTCGCTATGTTGCATCTATCATAGCATTATACCATTTGGCAAATGTTGCATTGTTGAGTGTTGTGTTCTTCGAGTCTGGTCTGGCTTGCCATGGCTCAAACATTTTCACCAAGCACCCTTTATCTGGTATTTTCGGTTGTTTTCCCACCGATGACTTCCATTTGAGAATCTTGAATGCCACAAGTAGGTATAAATAGGTAAAGGTGCCTCCTTTCTCCTATGCCTCCTTACAAGCTTTGAGTAGTTCCTTCAAAAATAAGTTACACCAGTTGAATAATTCTCCCTGATTGCAGAAGTCGGTAACTGATAGCACATCTAAAGTGCATTCACCCTTATAATAGGACCCCATAACCTTGCTAGATATGACGTAGTAGCCAGTCCAGACTGTTTTGGGAAGTATTGGCTCAACGACTATTGTGCGTCCTCCTCTCTTGCTATTGAACTTCTCATAAAGGCTAAGCTTTCCTTTCTTCTTCCCATGCTTACCAAGTCCCTAAAATCCCTTCGACACATTCTCTCCTTTAGAGGATAGTTCAGTAATTTAATGGATATCTTGTGCGTGGATTGGATATCTCTTATCCAACCATAGGCTTATGTCGTGCACTCTGCTTATCAAGAACTTCGTGCAGTGTGAAATTTTTCCGCTGGTGCCAAAGACTGGTAAGTCTCTCAGGTTCATGATGGTGGAGTTGAATATGTTGATGAACTCTTTTTTCAGTATAAAGTGCATATCTCATGTTCCATATGGCACTAGCTTCCAAAAACCATCTGGGTACATCTATGGAAACGGGGTTGAATCCATGAGGTCAAGGTCAAGTAGCTTGACCTGTTCTATCTTCTCTTTGAGATCACCTATAATCTCGACCCGGGGTCACAGATCTCATCCGATACTTCTTCTTTAGTCATGGTGCTCTGACTGGTTGTTGATCTTGGCATGAGCACGTCTATGATCAGTTTTAGAACTAAGGCTTTGTTTGCAGTTTTGGCAATGGTCCTAACTGGTTTGCACAGATGAGTTTGGAAATAGCTATGCTTGTTTTAGAAACAATAATTTCTCAGCTGAGTTATGAGATTCTTATGGCTATCTTAATAGGTGAGTTTTAGCAATAACTACACGTCATCATGACTGTATCGATGCAACAGGGTGTGAGTTGTCCGGCGAGATGGTTTAATCAAGGTAAATCCGATTGGGGGATTTTGTTATTTACTCATTTGAGTGGAATATGGATGTGTCCAAATTGAGACCTTTCTGTTTGATGGGTGGGTGTCCCGGCGTGAATTTCGATCGCATCTTGGCATGATGCGGCTTTATGGCTTAACGAGTGACAGTCAGGGTAATAGTCGGGCAATAAAGGGTGTGATTGAACTAGGTGTGTGTGGCCTTTAACTGAGATTGGATTTGGGTGCGTGGCCCCTCCGACCACAAAGGCTGTCCCCATCATTTTTTATGACTGTCATTAGTGGACCTGTCATACTTCAGGTTCTGTACTACTGTGTCATCAGCTCCGTATCAACCAACACTTAAACAACACAATTGAACTATGTGTTATGGTGTAACACTGCACACATGGACATTATTAACATAATTTACAAAAGTTTTAGAAAGAAAAACAAAACTCAAATATAACTATTGTACAAGCTCTGTCGGATTGGAGCGATTTCCCTTCTTCTTAGTTTCGTGAGAGGTAGGGCTTCAGGAGAGCACCATTCACCCATTTTGATCATAGCACACCATTTAGTTGTGTGATTTGAACTGCTACTGATGGTCGGATCTCTGCAACTATGAAGGGTCCCAACCAATGCATACGCATCTTGCCAAGATGCTTCTGGTATAGGCTATCATGGAGTAACACCTTGTCCCCTTGTATAAATACCTTAGTTTTAATGTGGTGGTCATGCCAAGCTTTCTGTCTTGCCTTTTCAACCGAATGATGGAAGTCTAGTAGAAATCTGGTTTCTTCGAGTTCTTATAGCTCCGCAAGTCTTTGCACCACGGATTCTTTGTCTGTCGTACGTGTGTCTTGTGCAATATACAGGATTGGGTTGATGAACTTTGCGGGCACCACTACCTCTTTTCCATAAATAAGCTGGAAGGGTGTGTATCTATGGAGTTTCTTCGTGGTTGTTGTATAGGCCCATAATACTGCTGGAACTCTATCATTCCAGTCCTCTCAGTTTGCACAACATACTTTTGTTAGTCCCTTTTCTGGGATTTTGTTGAAGGCTTTGACTATTTTGTTGGCCTATGGGTGGTATGGACTGCTCTTGTGATGTTGAATAAAAAATTATGTGGTAAGTGTTGCTATAGTGCTTCTAATGAAGTGAGCTCCCTGATCACTGGTTAGGCTCTTGGGACATCCAAAGCGAGTAATGATATTCTTGAAAATGAACTTAGCGACCATATCCATCGAATAATCCTGTACCATTGCTTCCTCTACCCAATGAGTAAGGTAGTCGGTTACGGTAATGATGTACCTTGCCTTCAAATTTTTCGCTATGGTGTTTATTGGCCCAACAAAGTCAACTGCCCATTTCTCAAATGTCTGTAGTGCTCTAATGGGTTGTAATGGAAGTTCATCTCGGCATGATGGCTTGCCCACTCTTTGAAAAACATCACACGATTTGGTGTATGCTTTTGCATATATAAAAACTGTTTCCCACCATAGTCCTGCCTATAGAACTTTTTGTGTCGTTGCCTTTCCTCCTGCGTGTCCTCCTGCAATTCTGCTATGGCATTCCCAGAGTATATCTTTCCTTTCATGATCTAGGACACATCGTCTGAGGATGCTGTCTAGCCCTAGCTTATACAATTGCCCAACAATCAGGTGATAATCTGCTACTCTAACAACCATATGGCGTTTCTGGGTTGCGGAATATGTTTCAGGGCATGCTCCTATGTTGAGAAAGATTGCTATGTCCTCCAAGTATTCTAGTATGGCCTCGATCCTGAATAAATATGCATCTAGGAGCTGGTCATTGACTACTCCGCCACTTTCTCCTAACTCTAGTATGAATAGATGGTCGGGTTCAACGTTGCATCATCCTGGTTTAATGATGACTTCAAAGGAAAATTCCTGAAATAACAACAGCCATCTACAAATTCTCCCTTCCAACACAGGTTTGTTAACTTGGTATTTTAGTGCTGAATGATCAGTAAAGAATTTAAAATGAGATCCTAACAGATAATGTCTAAATTTTTGTAACGCATAGATCATTGCTAATCCTTCCCATTCTATTGTTGTGTAGTTGCGCTCTGCTTGCGATAGCTTTCGACTCACAAAGTAGATAGGGTGATCCATAGCTCCATCTCCAGGCTACTCTAAGATAGCTCCTGGAAAAATTCCTGAGGCATATACATGGACATGAAATTCTTTATCCCAGTTCGGGAATATCAGGATCGGTGTTGTAATAAGATTCTCCTTAAGTGTTTCAAATGCTTTGTCACATTCAAAAGTCCATTGGAACATTTCATCCCTCTTCAGGAGGTTTTCCAAATGTGCAGTAATGTTAGCATACCTATGAATGAACCTGCGATAATAGTCTGTATGTCCTAGTGTGGAGCGCAAATGTTTAATGCCCGTAGGTGGCAGCATATTCATAATGACTGCAACTTTAGTTGGGTCTACCAATACTCCTTCTCGGCAGACTATGTGGCCCAAAAAATTTCCATGTGGCACACAGAAGATACACTTCCTGAGATTTAATGAGATTTGTAACTCTTGGTATATGTCAAACATTAGTCTTAGCAGTGCTACATGTTCCTTAAGCAGACTATATATTGTCCAATCGTCCATATAGACTTCTATAAATTTGTGAATGAATTAATTAAATGCTTCTATCACAATCCTAGAGAAAACTGCATGGGTGTTCTTTAAACCAAATGGCATCACATTGTATGAAAAATATCCCCATTCAGTAATGAAGGTGGTTTTCCTCTTATCCTCTTCAACAATCCTAACTTGATGATATCCTGAAAATCCATTTGTAAATGAGTATGCTTCCTTCCCCGCAACCTGTTCTAGGACCTCATCCGTGAAGGGTGTTGGGAAAGGATCATGCACACAGGTAGAGTTGAGGCTTCTGTAGTCCACACGGAATCTAATATCCTCAGTGTCTTTATTTCTCTGAATGAATATCGGGCTGACCCATTTTGCTTCTTCTACTGGAAAAATGAGACCGGCTTCTAGCATTTTATCAATCTCCTTCTTAAATTTCTCTTTTAATCTCAGGTTAAGACAGTATGTCCTATGTATGACAGGCTTGGATCCTAGTTTTAACTCTATCTTCATTTCTCCCATAACTCCTTTGATTCCCTTCAATTCTAAAAAAATCTTTTGGAACAAATCCCCGTATTCCTGTAGTAAAATTTGTATTTCTTGTCTGGTTTGCTCATCCCAGTAATTGCCCACCAAAGATATTTTGGGTTTCTCTTTGGTCCCTATGTTAAGTCTCTGCATTTTAATGGGTGATTGTAGGAGCTATCGGACTAGCTAGGTATGGTGTTTTGGATTTCTCTGTTCCCCTCGATCTATTTGATGGCTAGGTTTCTTAGTTCTTCTAATTCGTCTAGGCTTTCTGAAGATTTGCTAATCTGATAGCATTCTCTGGGATTTTTTATCAAGGGTAAGTGGAGTTTAGTCTAAAGTACTTGGGTATGCTTGGGACACACTACAAATTCTGATATCTTATCATGATTGGCTGTAAAAATAAGTTCTTTAATCTTTTGCAGGACTAGTTCAAGCTCATGGTACTTACTTGTAAAGGAGAAGTCTTTGCAAAATTGAGCTGCCATTGTTTGCCAATCGCTGGTCTGTCTTATAGTTTCCTCATGTATGAACCAATATTTTTGGATTAGGCCTAGAGAGTGGGGAAAAATCCAGAGGTGAGAGGGTATCTCCGCAGCCTACCACTATGTCATGCACTATTGAATGTGTATTCTAGGGTCTGATTCTCCACTGAATGGTTGCACAACTTGGATATATGTCTGTGTTTCTGATTCCAGCTGCTCTTTATGCCCAAATCTATACTAAATAGCTTGCTTCACCTCATCCCAAGTTCTGAGTGCATCTTTTTGCGTGGCCCACCATCTGCTAGGGGTGTTCTAAAAAGCTATATCTAGTACCAAGATTATTTGATCTTCTCCCACAATTTCTTCCATATATTGCAAAAAGTTGTCTAGATCTGTGGTGTCATCATATACTGGGTGTCTCCTAACCTCGGTCCCAATCCATCTGTTCATTCTGACAGTTGCACATCTTATTGAGAATATTTCATACGAACCTTGTTGCTAACTATCAAAATCTAGTTCTAAATATTCATTTGTTGATTGTATGCTTCTCTAGCTTACTGATCCATCCGTAGTTGGGTTTATATAATCATTTCTTGTCCTAGCTGTTACGGTGTACAACTGGTCTAGGTATTCTCTTTCAATATTATTTTTTTTTGGTTCTGTGTACCTGGGTCCTATATATGGGTCCAAAGGTTGAACTACCTTGATTCCCTCAGCTTCAAAAGTCATGGTGTCTTTCTTTAATTCAATTATTTCATAGTTGTTGCAGGCCCAATCGATGCCAAGTAGCACAGGGTAGGGTTCCTTATCTCCGATGATCTCAATGACTTCAAATTCAACAACTGTTTTTACTCTTGCTACATTGATTTCCACGTTCTCTAGTCTTCCTATGGGAAAGATAAAATATTGGTTTTCCATTCTTAACTGAATTTGGGAATATGTCAGTCTTGGTTTTCCTAAGGCTTCCCAGGTCTTCTTGGGTAGAATTTTTATAGTTGACCCTAGATCCAACATGACATCCTTAATTTCAAAGTCATCTAACTGGGCTATCAGTCGAAATTATTTTCCCGATCTTACCTTTCTTCATTGCACTCTCTGAGTACTCTTCTCAGGAAGGTTAGATCAAATCCTAGATTTTGAAGTTTCTTCATTCCCTAAGACTAGATATAGCATGTTTCTCAATTTATCTGTTAGTTGATCATTCCCTAGAATGTCAGAGAACAATTGAAAATAGAGGTCAACTGCGTTTTGAGGTTTCTCAGGTTGTCTTGGTATGCCTACAGGGTGTCTAGGTGCAGGGGGTGAAGGAAGTACTTGTGCTACTTTAGGATATACAACTGGATGAGGGGGATCCTTTTGCATTTCACAACTAGGAATGTTCTGGATGACTTCTATGGTATCTTTAAAGAACATTTTTTTCTTTAGGCAGTCATACCTGTCTCCCTTAGGTGCTTCTTTCTGAGCCTGAGGTAGAGTATCAACATCAACTCCTGCCTTTGCGCCTCCTCAAGTGATGATGTTAATATTTGGTAATTGTCCCTTAGAAATCCTTTTTATCTCTGAACTGATAAGGTTAGTTCCTCTCTGTCGTACCCTGTATTCCCATTTTGCAATTAGCTCTGGAAAGACTTTAGTTGCGTGTCCGTTGGTTCTGCAGTGAGAGCACTATGGTCACCTTGGATGCAAAAAATCTCTAGCCAAATGACCTTGTTCATCACAGTTATAACATTTGCTCGGTCCTCTTCTTCCAGTTCTTCCTCCTCTAAAATATCCTCCAGTTCAACCTCCTCGACCTCGTCCTAGTCCCCGAGGGTTCTCATTTACCCTGAATGTTGTTATGTCTAGCCTATACGCAAGCACATCCAACGCCCTACATTGATTGTTAGTATGTGTGATAGATGTGAAGAACTCACATTGGATTGTGTTTGGAACCGTCAAATATTTCTGCATGATGGGGAACTATCTCGGTCCATGGCCATGGGTTCGAAAAATCTCACAATATTTCACTGTTGGTGCTACTTGTCCTCCTGGAAAAGCGTGATAAGGGGTGGGGTGATGGAATGGTGGGTTCGTCGATACTCCTCTTATAGGTCTTGGTGGGTTTATCATCAAGTTTTGAGGAGGTCCAATTCCTCTCATTCGTGGAAATTCAGTCGCCAAATGACCTTACGTATAGCATCTGGTGCACCAAACCTGTGGTCGTCCCGGTCTCGATATCGTTAGCTCCTGAATCGTTTCGGTAAGTGCTAATTTTTGTTCTTGTAATTGCACTAGATTCATATCTATTGGGGTTCGAGTTACTCTCGAGCTTCTAGGGTATCTTTCCATGGATTAAGTCTTATTGATTGTTCCAAGGCGTATGTTAACATGGCTATTCATTGTTGTGTTAGCGGAATCTGAGTCAGGGGTAGCAGTACCTGAATGTACCACTCTCTTTGACGTTCTTCATGGCTTGGGTGTGCCAACCTCCCTATGTGATATTTGAAATTCTGGTTGTACTCCCAAGCTGATTCGCCTTCCCTCTATTGGATCTCATGCAACTCGGACAGAGCCTATTCTTTTGACTGAGGCAATTTGAACTTTGTTATGAACCTCGTCCGTACCTGGTCAAGTGTCAACGCTTGACCTTGCGTCCCTGGCACTCATGGTTCATTGATCTTCATGTACCATTTGAGAGCATGACCTCTCAAGGTAGTCTATAATTCAACCAACTTGTTCGCATCTGGTGTCCCTCTGGATCTCCAGATGCCTTCACACAAGAACCAGTGTTGTTCAATGTCTTCATCTCCCTTACCCCAAAATTTAGGGTATCGGGCAGTTGACCCTTGCGCATGGCTAGCCATTGTTGATCATGTTGTTCGTATCAGTATGAACCCTAATGATCCTTCTTGCGATCTACCAGGGGATACCAATATCCTCCCTGTACTCGCACTTCTAGGTTGTGACTGGTTAGCTAATTGTACTGGAACAAAATTTGCATGAGGAGGTAGTGTCGAACTTACTGCTTTTTTCGAAGGCACTTGGGGTATGGGTGATTCGGGGCTGGCGTCACTAGATTCGGGGCAGTTTTCTTTGATATGGGGGGTCTCGTTAGCTTCCACTAGGACAATCTCTTCAGTCGAATTCCCTATCTCTCCGTTTATCAGGGCTAAATCTTCTCTTTCTCCTCCAAGATTCGTATAGGCTTCCTCCTCTCTTACATCCAAGTTTTCTCCTTCTCGTCCCACCTCTTGGCGACTTCTTGCTCTCCTTTCTTCTGTCTCATTTAATCTTTGTCTGGAAGTCATTCCCATCTTCTCATCCTCTGTAGTTCTTCCATCTGCCTTTCCTCTATTTGTCATGATCCTCCTTCTCTCCTCAACTTTTCAGACTGTCTTGTAGCTTTCTTGATCTTGTCGCACCACCACTTCTCAACTATTGTGGCTCTCTTCAAGGATCGCTCATCTCTTGAATCCATTTCTTATTCTTTCCCCCCCATTTGTCAAATAACTCTTCGCCTCTCTCATGCCATGAGTCTCACCCCGTCTCGCCCTACCCCAAGCGAGGGTGTTTACGCTACCATCTCAGTCAGGGACATAATAAACATCCCTTCCTCCACCAAGAAGGCTTTAATCCATAGGGGTATATCTCTTAAAAGTATTCCCCTTGCACTTTTCTTGAAATTTTCTTCTACTCGTGAGAAAGATTGATGGTTCTCAGCTGCAAATTCAATTATGTATCCTTTTATCGTGGTAGTAACCCAGATATCTACGACCCACGTGACTGGGAAATATAGTCTCTGGAGTGCTGCTAACTTGTTGGTATCCCACGCGTATATCTTCTTGACCTATCCCTGGAACTCTGGAGATTCTTGGAGCCTCTTGATCCAGTGAAAAAATTCTTCCAGGAATTTAACCTAGAAAAATCTTGTACTGGTCGCTTGATCATTCTAAGTAAAAGATTGCTTCCCGAGTAGTTCCCACCGATTTTATTCTTAGTTCCGCTTCTTTCCATATGAAGGCATTAAAGTTTATTTCCAACCATTGATCAATGCCATATGTATGGATCGGTGGTAGCATTCTTCCTACAGGTTCACTTTTAATACGGGTCCTGGCAATGAAACCATTTTGTTGGCGCAAATTTGTTCAGACTGGGGTTCTTCTTAGGTTACCAACAAAAGGCACCATGTAGTATAGAGCGTTGTCATTTTCATCCCCTTAAAAGAGAAGAAGTCTCACCCAAAGCACTGCTAAGACAGATAGATAGGGAAGGGTAGGGAGAAGACTAAGGAAGATCCATAGAGCGTTTGGAACTCACTCTTGTTATTGTGCAATCAACATTATCAAATTACAAACATCTGAATGCAAGAATCAGACCTACTTACATTGCAAGCAACAGTTAAACATAGAATCATCAATTAGAACTCATAAGCTATGTAGAAACACTGTAATGCATAAGCAAAAATGTAAAGACACATCATATTTTAAAATTTATCCCTTCATCATATTATCCTAAAGATCTTTCTTACATCACAGACTCAGAATTACATAGAAATGTTCAGTACGGACTCTTGACTTCAGACCTTAGACACAGGGTTCTCATTTCCCAGCTGTAAGATATCCTTCATTCCAGACTCTACTCTTCTCAATTACAACAACTAGCAACCAACCAACTCCAAAAACCCTTGGGCGGTTCCAATAGACATGGACCAACCCAACCTAACCAACTGACTAACTCTTTTACAATTATATTATGTCCTATATATAGCTGGGTTATGTCTGCTTGTTCTGTTGCAACTGTTTGTTGCTTAGCTAGGGTTGCGCTGGCTTTCGAAAATGTTTTCTGTTATTTTTCCTTCCAACCTTTGATATAGGTTTTGCGACTCATGCTTAATCAAAACTTGCACAATTCTTTCTCAAAATGAAGGGCCCAATAGACTGCACCTCTTCAAATACTGCAAGGATGTTACAATATCAATGTTGATGAAGATGATGATCCTAGGAATGTGAACATCATGGAAACAGGAGGACAGAGAGATGTAGAAGGACTAGGAGTCGAACTACCTTTCATTGGACAATTGATCAAGATCAAGAAAGTTAACATTGGAACAAAGCAAGCACCTAATCTTGCTAATGTTGGAGATTAGTAGGATGATTCCACCATTGATAAGATCATAGAACTACTACATGAATATCAGGACTTGTTCCCAACCAAGTTCACTGATATGAAGGGTAGGCATTAAAGGGCCCATGGGAGAGATGAAGATCCTCTTGAAACTAGATGCTAGGCTAGTTAATAAGAGACCCTAGATATTGAATCCCAAATATATGGAAAAAGTTAAGATTGAACTAGACAAAATGCTAGAAGAAGGAATCATAGAACCTGTGGAAGAATTTGAATGGATTAGTCCTATGGTGGTACAAGATAAGAAAACAAGAGAGATAAGGATCTGTGTAGATCTCAGGAAGCTAAATGATGCATGTTTGCATGACCCATTCCCTACACCTTTCATTGATGAAGTGTTAGATAATGTGGGAGGACAGGAGGTATATTCCTTTACAGATGGATTTTTCAGGTTATCACCAGATCAAGATTGCTAAAGAAGATCGCCATAAGACCACATTTGCAACAGAATGGGGATCCTACCAGTACATAGTGATGCCTTTTGGATTGAAGAATGTACCAGCCATATTTTCTAGGGTGGTGGCCGAAGCATTCAAGGAGTTTTTAAATAAATGTTTGGAAGCATATTTTGATGATTGGACTATTTTTAACCTATTGCAGAATCATATTGAATGTTTAAGATTAATGTTGGATAAGTGCGGGAAATGTCAGATTTCCCTGAATCTGAAGAAGTGCATATTCTTTTCACCTTTTGAAGTTTTTCTAGGGTATATTGTGTGTAAGCAGGGGTTGCTGGTAGATTCATCCAATATTTCCATTATTGTTGATCTACCCCCCCTACCTTATTCAGACAATTGCGCACTGTGCTGGGACATATTGGATACTATAGGAAGTTCATTAAGGGCTATGCACAAATTACAACACCCATGGAGAAGATTCTAAAGAAATATTGTCAGTTTCAATGGACAGAAGAATGTCAGCATAGCTTCAACACACTAAAACAAAAAATGGTTATTGTTCCTATTCTGGTTTTCCCATATTGGAGCAAGGAATTTCACGTGCATGTCAATGCTTCAACTATTTCACTAGGAGAAGTGTTAGCACAACTAGGAGTAGGAGATATTGACCATCCATTAGACTTTGCCTACAGGAAGCTATCTACAGCTGAGATAAACTACACTACCACTGAGAGAGAAGGTCTAGCCATGGTGTACACGTTGCAAAAGTTTCGCCACTACTTGTTGGGAGGACATTTTAAGATGTTCACTGGTCACTCTGAGTTGAAATACCTATTCAACAATCCAATGTTGGGGGGAAGAATTTGCAGATGGATATTGTTATTCCATGAATATGATTTTGAGATTGTGGTCAAGCCAAGGAGAATGAACAAGGGATCTGACCACTTTTCTAGGTTGGAGCATGGAGAGGACCCTACTAGTTTGGAGGATACACTACCAGATGCACAGTTGTTGGCCATCAGAAGGATTGATGATCACTTTTCCAAGATAGTCTCTTTCCTGTCAACAGGAATGGCACCTAGTGAATATAAATTCATCCAGAAGAAACGACTAGTAGTTCACGCTGCATATTTTTCACTTATAGCTCGACAACTATACAAGATGGGACTTGATGAGATCTGTTACACATCAAAATTACTCACTTTGATAGTGTCGCAAGTGTCGTCATTACAAAGGTCGCAAGTGTCGCAAGTGTCAGAGAAGCATACTGCCATGATGCCTATGTCGTGCCTATAACGACATGAGAAGGACACTTGAAACACCTCAAACATTTGATTTGGAAGAGGAGAGATGAGTCAACAGGCTTGCAAACCTTTTTCCATCTGAAAGCACCTAAAAAACTGATTTTTTGGAGAGGAGCGCTCCCCCTTACACTATCTTGGAGCACCGACACTCCCCCTTACACTGTTAGGGAGCGTTATAACGCTCCCCTGGCCCTTTTGAGGGAGCGCCATAGATTTTGAGAGCGTTGGCGCCGCCTAAAGCTTACTGGGGAGCGCTACAATGCTCTGATGACCCTTTTGAGGGAGTGCTACCTATCCTGGGCGGTTGTTAAGCTATTGAGATGAATGGGAGAAGAATCTTTTCATTCTTGGAAGGCAGTTGGATTCGAATCCTTAGTCCAACCATGATCCTAGGGCAGGTCCTCAACTGAAGGAGGAAAATCCTCACCTTCCCCAAAGATACCTCAAGTGGTTAAAGCCTCTCCAAGGCTATATAAACAAGCCTTCTAATGGTGAAAGGGGGATTGCAAATGAAGAATGATACCAAACTTATGATCTCATAAGTGAGGACTGCAAAATAGAGAATCACACCAAACTTATGATCTCATAAGTGGTGCTGGAGCTGATTGGAGGAAGAATTGAACATATGAAACTTATGATCTTGGAGGAAATTTA
>JZKD02S1674746.1:199134-216799 GCA_000966675.3 Picea glauca
AAATCTCGTTGTTGAAATAGTCCATGATTTGCGATGCTGAAACAACATTTCACATACAACAGTAACAAGGAGCTGTTACACTGGCCGCAACAGTCGTACCTTAAGCGAGCACCATTACAACCATTGCTGCTACTTGAGACGATGTTGTTGAGACAGTCAAATAGGACGCAAATCCCGTTGCTGAAACAATCTGCGATTTGCGATGCTGAAACAATATTTTACAAACAACGGTAACAAGAAAAGATAAATAAAGAAATTGTTAC
The DNA here is from genome assembly GCA_000966675.3 of Picea glauca. Taxonomy (NCBI): domain Eukaryota; kingdom Viridiplantae; phylum Streptophyta; class Pinopsida; order Pinales; family Pinaceae; genus Picea; species Picea glauca. The sequence goes on from JZKD02S1674746.1 coordinate 199,398, forward strand.
ACTGGCCGCAACAGTTGTACCTCAAGCCAACACCATTCCAACTATTGTAACAACATTTTGCTACGGGAGATCAGAATATCCTATTCCAGCATAGAAGATTAGATCAGACTAAGAATAGGACTTGTATGTACACATGTAATTTTATGCTTAATTGTATTAAGAGGATTCTCCTCTTTAAATAGTGGAGAAATCAACATTAGAGGGGGATTACGAAAGGCTTAGCTAGAAGCGAATCATAGAGAAGGAGCGTTTTCACTTTGGATATTGTAACTTGTCATATTTGACAGATGAATAAAAGATCATTCTAAGCATTACTTCTTAATCCCTTTTATTTCTGGGGAATCTTGTGAGAAGGAAGGGCCCCACCTTCTTCACAAGATTCACCCATTGGTTTCTGTAGTGTGTTAGTATTGTTTTTATCTATACCTTGTTAAAACTCTGTTTTGTTGAAACTTTGTTTCCACTGATTGTTACATCATTTTCATACAATTCATTCTTAGGTAATTGATAATCATTTTGATTGGTAATTATGTTTGCAGAATGAGTTTATGAAAGTGTGATAGTCAGAGACAGGTGTTGAAGATTCCAGCTTTGGGGAATAGGGTCATGTTCTCTGTTACAGAATAGTTAGCCTTCAATACTTGTTAATCATTTTGATTGGTAATTCTGTTTACAAAATGAGTTTATGAAACTGTGATAGTCAGAGACAGGTGCTGAAGATTCCTGCTTTGGGGAATAGGGTCCTGTTCTCTGTTACAGAATAGTTAGTCTTCTTTGCAGTGTGCTAAAAGGTTCCTTTTTCCTAGGTTGCTATTTCTTAATGTAATTCAGGATTCTTCTGATAATTATTTCCTTTTGAATCTTAAAACTCTAATTCAAGGTAGAACTTCAGTCTATTCAAGGCAAGGTGTGATTAGTGTAACTTTTTGGATTGCTTTCGAGATTGAGCATATACAGTGTGTGATTTCCTTTGAAATAAACAGACTTGGGTTGACAATTTATGTGACACTTGATTGTTTTAATTAATAAGCAATTATGGTGACCAACAATGGACAACTCAGAAAGAAGAAAAATCCACCAATAGATGCTTTGGAGTACCTCGTAGGAAAGAAGGAAAGACAGGTTGGCGAAGCCCTGAAAATGTGGGTCAAGTTGACCTAGGGTTTTAGAAACCTAGGATTTTGGTATTTGGGGTTTTTTAACCTAGGTTTCTGCCTAAGGGTTGCCTGGGAGTCATTGTAATGTATAAATAAAGGTCAAGAGGACTCGAGATGGGGTCAATTCTGTTATGATGAGTGATTGTTGTTATTGTTGAGAGAGAAGTCTGTGTTGTAAGATCTTCAGCTGGGTGCGAATATCAGCCCTGTAGCTGGGTGCGCAGGGAGGGGAGATAGAAAGAGAGATCTACAAGCTAAGAACGTAGATAGAACTGTATGCTTTCATTTAATATATTATAAATCACAGTTATGTGGACGTAGCCCTAGAGAGAGGGTGAACCACGCATATCTTGGTGTTATGTGTGATTGTTGTTGATTATATCTGTCATTTGATATGCTTTTATAGTGTTTTTTTGTTAGATCTGAGGCATATTGTGTGAAGCAAGCTTAAGGAAGGTAAATAATAACTAGATTTATGTGTGTGAGTTGCCCTGGATCCACTTTGCATTTCCTCTAGTTGTAGACATCTGTGTCTTGCAACCCCCTATCACTACTTTGGGTGAGACTGCATCTACTTTGTAGGTGTTGCCGAAAGGGCTAGTAGTTAGGGCTTGTTGGTGCACTGTTAGAGATGAACCCTGGGTCTACCCTTGTGCCAAAAATGGTCCCAAATTACTTCGGGACTTTGACAATCCTCTCCCCTACGTACACAAAATGTTAAGATTCATGCACCTTCTCGTGATCAGATGACTACTGATCCTTTCATGCTCAAATCCGATGGATAGGACTTATTCTTCTACTCTACACTTCTTCTATTCATTGGACATTGATCCAATGGTCCATGATTTTTTTCTACAACCGATCTAATGGTTTTTGTTGCTCCTCCTCCTGATCTTTCGACTTCTTTTGCCTTGGAATATTTTTTTCAGTGTTCAAAGGATTCAGCCTTTGAAATTTCTCCTGCGAACCCGGTTACTCTGGGTATCTCTTGTTCTTCTCAAAGCGTTATCTCTTCTGAGCTTTAGGACTAAGAATAAGTCTGTCACCCATGCACTCCTTGCATTATCCATTTTGATCTTGATCTCCTCAAAGATTTCAATCTCCCATGCACTCCTTTCATTTTTGGATTTCATCAAACTTAGATCCGAAGGATTTCTTGAAGAGAAATTCTTCTTGCCCTCTTGGCATTCTCCTTGCTCGATGCACACCTTGTAGATCTTCTCCTTACAGAGTGTTCATTAACTCTGTTTATTTACGAATTCAACATAGAATTATTTCTATGCACTCCTTGCACTTCTGCTGATGAAGGTTCAACTCTATCTCTCAAGATATTTTCTAAGGTTAACTCACCTCTCTCAATGCACTCCTTGCGGACTATGTGCACTCCTCCCACTCGAAAACTCCAAGAAGAGAAACAATTGAAACTTATTCGATACTTCACCAATTTACGCATTCAAACCATGAAATACATAAAAACATAATAATGAATACAAATACATAAACACACTGTATGCAGGAAAAACTTATTTTCTATTATCTTTTTGTGTCTATACAAATGTTTACAATAACTGGACTGCAGCAGATTCTGAGTTCTCTCAAGATCTCCTAACCTAACTCTACCCCGAGTTCTGCTTCTAATACCCCTGTCATTCAAATATCTCTTCTAAGTCTCCTTTTACAAAAGAGGGATCTATGAGATTATCCTCTCCACCACCTTAGTGCCATCATTGTCTCAGTTAAGACACCATACTCCTACGGCTTCATTACATTGAATGATTATCTAGACCTGAATATGATATAGGTCTTCTTACACTCAACCATTTAAGGAAACCCTATCCAATATATGTACAAAGGCATGGATCAGTTCTTACGACCTTACAACACAAATCCCTATAGGATCAGATATTGAATTTAAAAATGGGAGGGTCAATGCCTCTCCCTTTCTCAATTTCGTGCCTATGTGTTGGTTTGTTGGCATATTTGTTGACATGGAGGGATGCTCCTGCATCAATAAGTAATGGTAGGATTATATACTTAACTCAAATATTAATAAATGTAATAATGTACTCAATTTAAAAATGTGATCTAAGTATGAATTCATCCATCTATTGCAACAACATAAAATCAAAATATAACAAAACTTTAACTCAAGTGATAACAAAACTAAAATTGACTTGTAATGAAATAAACACGCAATGGAATGTTAATATACCAAGAAAATAGAATATAGCAACACTTAACCACGTTGATGGGCCCTTCCTAGGTGGTGAGTGCTACTTGAAAACAATCTGATGACTCAAATGCTTGGAACCATGCACAATAACAACAACTCTTTCATTTCATCAAACTCAGAAAATTACAAGTCTCTTACAATCTTGGCATTGTCATGATGACACCCTAATATCCATTAAAAAAGAATTCCCATAATGATAATTGACTCTTTCTCATAGCGCTATGAGGCTTATTTATACATGAAGAATCATTGAGGAGTGGATGGGACCGAATCCCAATGCTCATATTTCAAATTTTACATTTTTAGGAAGAAATCCCAAAAATATGGTTTTATTGTAATTTGGGCAGATTCGAGTTAGGGATCCACCCATATCTTCCAAGCCAATTCAAATTTTGAAAAAATACGTGTGTTTTACTCAATTTTCCACATTCGAGACAAAATCCATATCTAAGAATTTCTATGTTTGATACCATATACACGAAAATCAAGGCACAAGTTGGCAGTTTGAGATTTTTATTAAGTTTTGCAAAATCATTCCCCCTGAGCTGGAGGTTCACACATGCGATATGGGTGAATTCTAACACAAGTGTTCCCATGTCGACGTTGTTTTGGAAAAAACCCATGTCCCCGATTTTCCTCTGGAAGCATGCCAAATTTTCGACTATAATCCAGTACCGGACGATTATTGATGTTGGTACTAGATGACCTGGAACATTATGGTATCAGATGGTTTATGGAACATTTTAATACTGGATGACCTGGAACATTCTAGTACCAGATGGTTTCTGGAACATTCTAGTATCAGATGAGTTGAATTGTGAGTATCGGATGACATGGAGTGTGAGTACCGGATGACATGGAGTGTGGGTATCGAATGATTGTGTAGGTATCGGTTGACTGTAGAACCTTCTGGTACAGGATGAATTGGAGTGTGAGTACCGGATGAGCTCCAGTGTAGGTACTGGATTACTTCTAGTGTGAGAATATATTGTTTGGACATAAAAACATAGGATTAAACCATCATCAACAAAACTATTGTATAATCAACCTTTTAATCACAAAATATATGGAAAATTATGTATTAACCACATAGGATGAATTACAAGAGATAATGAAGGTTTATGGTGTAATAGGGTATATATTATTGATGAAATGTGGGGAGAAGGTGTAATTATGAGTGTATTTATATGGAAGAAAATATGACAAAATTGGAGCCCAATAGGAGTCATTTAATATTCTGCAATACACAAGGTCTCTGGATCTCACCACTTCTAGAAGTTTTTTGTCCATGTTACAATAGATAAACAACCCAATGCAGTGCCACTAGTTTGTATGAGGCAGAAACTAGATCCAAAACTTTATTCATTGATATCTTTCTAATATTTGTAAGCTCCAACAAGAGATTTATGTAACCCATTCTCTCGCATCACTATTTTTTTTTCTAACATCGTTCATTTGTTTTACATGATTAAAATATAGATTTCAATATTGATATTGGAAATATTCTATGTTGAATCATATTTTCTATGGTATATTGAGAATTTGAAAAAGGAATTGGGTGTTGGATATGCTCAATTGAGGGCATGGGATAGCTTGGAGGGGTGTTAGAATATGCATAATGCCTAGAAATTTTGAAATGATCTTAGCAACCATGACATAGTAAACTCTCTCAATGCCTGGGTTTGTTTGTTGGGTATAGTATTAGAAATATAGAAAATTAGGATTCCATTAGAATATAGTTCTTTGGACCATCAACATGGATTACATAAACCTCTTGCTGGAGCTATAAATATAAAATATAAGAATAAACTATAAATTTTATTTATTTTAATTAATTATTTTTCTAGATATAAAAGAAAAATGACTCTTTAAAAATGTGAAAGATTTACGGTTTGATTCTTTGAATTCTTCTCACCAAATTGAAAGTTAAAATAAATGTACTAGAAGTATTTTATTAAGAATCCCATTTCTAGTGAGTCTCATTGCTATTTGAAAATGCATTTTATAAAGTCCATTTCATAATGCTATAAATTATGGTTATAGACCTATGAAGTATTCCTATGCAGTAAGTTCTAATGTATATGGTCCAAAGAACTAGATTTTTATGGCATCCTAATTTTGAATATTTCTAATATTGTACCGAATAGACATGATTGGGAATTAAGAAATTTTACTACATCCTAGCTATTGAGATCATTTCAAAATTTCTAGGCATTATCCTGATTTTAACTCCCCTCCAAGCTATCATAGGTCCTCAAATGAGCATAACCAATGGCTAGTTCCTTTTATCCAGGTGGATATCGGTGGCCATCCACCTCTTCCAACTAGCTCACATATAGATTTCATCTTGGTAGTTCTTTTTCTATCTTTTTGGATTCTAAACTTTCGGGGCCATTTAGAGGCCCTAAACAACATTTTTTGTGCCCATCATAGTCACATTGTATTTAGAGTTAGAGTGTGATGGAATAATGGGTAGTCCTCATATAAACCTTTCCAACAGGATATCTTTCACCTAAAACGAAGATCGTATGCAAAAGTTACGACCCAGGAAGTTGACGTACCAACTTACCCCATCGGGGCCCACATGAATTTTGGTGCTTCATCTCCTAGGGTTATATTTTTGGATGTATAGGGTTTTCAGTTTACTTCTTCATGCTGAAAAAAGGCATGGAGGACTCATTATAATGTTCTCAAATGAATGCGCATAGCCGCCACATCTCTTCTCAAAGATCAACTACCACCATTCAAGCAAGATTCTTTTCATTTTGCATCTCATAATTTCAACATAATTCTTATTTAATAGAAGTTAAGTTCCATTATATCTCTCTTATTATTCTCTGTATATCTATGGTAATTTTATAGATCTGTGTTTCATTTCGTTCTTCTCATAAATTCGTATTAATGGTATCAGAGCGGTCTTCTCTTCATTTGTTTCTTTGTGCATGTCCCCAATGATGTCAGGGTATAAAAAGTTGGGACTCGAACTAGTTGAGCCTTTGTAATATCGGCCTCACCTAATCAGATAGTCTCCCATGGGGGGAGAAAAGAGAGACAATGGGGTAGGAGATCCCTTTAAACTATTTGTTGAGGAATCCCTCTCATGAAAAAGGAACCTGATGATGGATAACTTTGTGTAAATCCTTCGACAACTACCAATAGGTGACGCATCTACCTCAAGAAGAGGCGTCGTCCCCTTTAAGGTATAGATCATTTTTTATATTCTTGTATTTGAAGGTAAAATAGGTACGGATGTAGTAGACAAATGGTTAAACCTGCTAGAAGGGTATTTTTTTGTCCACAACTTTTCCAATAGAGAAAATATTACATTTGCGCTCTTCAAGGACATCCCCCATGTCAAAGATTTGTGGGAGACTTTCTGTGAGAAAAACAAAATAGAGGGATCTAAATTATTTGTAGTGGCACCCACTTTGGGTTCCTTTAGGGATGTTATCAAGGAACAATACTACCCTATGGGAAGTTATGATGACTTATATATAAGATAGACCACACTGTGACATGAAAGGGACCAAACAATGCAAGAGTTCACTAATATCTTCCATACCTTGCGCACCAATATGGGTATCAAGGACTCTAAGAGAAATCTAATGCTTAAGTACCATGACGGTCTGCATAGATACATCTATACATAAATGGAGTTTCTATACATTTCATCATTGGGTGCGACCTATTGATATGCTATCAAAATCGAGCAGAAGCTTAAATAGAAGATGTGAAAGTTTGGGTCTGCAAACCCCTCACAACAGAAGAAAGGAAAAGTTAGCCCCAACCTACAAAAAAAAGGGTTGATCAAGGATGGAAAACCTTAGGAAAATCATTCAAAACCACAGATAAAGAAGGAAAATGAGAAGACAAATAAAGACATTGGGAAGTGGTGTAAGTTCCATAAGAGACCCTAGAAAAACACCGTTGAATGTCGTTCAAAGAGTCATTGGTGGCCGAGGTGAAATTATTTGAATCAAATGAAGGCTCTGACTCTGATTTAGAACCATAAAAAGGGAGATGGATCATTGATACAGAACCCAGTGCCACTTTTTCCACCACCACCAAGGTCCAGCCTGACAAACCTGATGAACCTGAGGAAGGTGAGCGCCTCTTTCATTCACAGATGTGGGTGAAGGGTACTTCGCTAAACTTCATCGTTGATAGAAGTATCCATAATAACCTCATCTCAACAGAGGTTGTCAAGTAGTTGGACCTGTCGACAACACCACACCTGCAATCATACACCATCAGATGGCTCCACCAAGGTAGCAATCTCCGCGTTAGCCAAAAGTACCTCCTGACCTACAACATCAATCCCTTCAAAGATGAGGTATTGTGTGATGTCTCCCCCCTTGAAGTTTTTTGTGTTCTTTTGGGCCAACCTTATTTATGGAAACATCATGATCTATATGAGTTTAGGACTCGTAGTGTTACTATTACTTTGGACAGGACTTTATACAAGATACCTGAGGTAGTCCCATCTATCTCCATTTCCTTGATCTCTACCAATCAATGCAGGAAGGTCATCTCTTAGATCAGAAAGTGTGTCTTCTTAGTGATTCGTGCTCAAAGTGAGTGGAAGGTTTCAGCCACATCCATGGCTTCCCCTATAGGTCTCTCCACACAGCAGAAACAAGTGGATAAGGTTATGGAAGAATATAAATACTTATTCTCCTCACACACTGGGGTACCTCTGCACTGTCAGTTCAAGCACTCAATCATATGACCCCCAGCGCATCACTACCCAATGGGCCAGTCTATCGCCACTCTCTATCAAAAAATGAGGAAATCAACACTAGTACAAAATGAGAGATAAGTGACTAGGAGACCAAAATATTTGGTCACCACAGTTGTTTCAAGGGATAAATGACTAAAATTGATAAATTTGAAGTGAGCTAACTAAAAAAGACCAAGATAAAAGACCACTTTGGTCATAGGATAAGAAAAAAACTAAAAAATACCAAGATAAATGACCAAATTTGGTCACAGGATATAACTAGACTAAAAATGACCACATAACAATTGGTCATTTATTTGGTCATTTTTAGTTGTGTCACTCCGACAATGGAAAATTACAATTTTGACAATGAATTTGTACAATTTACTAAATTCTAACATTGCAGATGGATTCAGAGACCCCTTTAGGTGTTAGAATTTAGTAAATTGTAGACCCCCTCATGAGTCACGGCTTATCAATTGACACCAATTTAGGTATGATCGTGACAATGTCCTATAGCTGCGATTTAATTAATATAATTATATATTGCACGATTATATATCAAATATATAATCATCTTGAAAATTCCCTTAAGATAATTAACTAATTACTTTGAACTAGATCCATTAACCATGGGAAACTACTCCATATAGTCAATTATTAGACTTTATATTGCACTGCATTGAGAGATTTGAATATTTGGGGGGCTTAGGAAATTGACACCAAATTAGCTATTAATTATGACGATGTCCTAGTAGTGAAATTATATGGATTATATCAACATGATCTTGAAAATTCCCTTAGGAATGTACTAATTACTTTGAACTAGATCCAACCATGGGAAAATTCTCCATGTAGTCAATTATTAGACTTTATATTACACTGCATTAAGAGATTTAATTTGGGGGATTTAGTCATAGTAAAAATTATTCATAAGATATGTGTGAAAATGGGTTGTTCATTTATCCATATCAAGAAATGAACCAATGAAAGTTCTTTATAATATAAAATAAAATTATTATAGTGTATGGTAACGATGGCATGGAATATAATTATAATATGGGATATTTTTCACACCACCACATGTAAATAAAATAACATTATGATAGTGTATGAGCTCAGTAAGTAACTTATATATTGGCATTTGCAAACCACGTGTAATGAAGCCCGTATCGACCAACATGATAGAGAGAGGATGGGTATTTATTTTAAAATGTAGAAACCTTGGCAAATCTTACTAGACCTTAATATGCCAACTATAAAATGTTTGGCAATATTTTGTAAAATTATTCAAATTTCTAAGGATTTTATATAATTTGTATAAAACTTTGGCGATTTTTAAGGTAAAATAATTTTTAGAATGACGAATTGTTTTTTTGGAAAAGCATGGAAAATTATCCCATGGGCTCACCCCTAAAATTTATCCCATGGGTGTTATGCCATGGCCGATATTCCATGGGAATTATGCCTTGGCTGAGTTCTCCATCCGTTAATGGAGTATAGCCATGGTCGAGTTCTCCATCAACCTTTAATGGAGTTCATTCTGCTCATTTAATTGGTGGGAGGGTGCGTGAAAACCAGGTTAAGGGCTTGCTTTTATCTCTACAAGCAGTTTATATTATATGCACAATTCATTGGCCAAATTATCCATTCATTAATGGAATTCATCCTGCTAATTAACAGTTAATTGGTAGTAATGGGCATAATAACCTGGTTAAGGGATTTTATTAAGTGACGACCATTGGATTTGTTTTTTGGGATACACTATAATATATGTACCACTAGTAGTATCAATGGAGATGAAAAATGCAGTGGATAGAAAKTGGAGGCTTTTGAAGAGGTGGGAGAGGTCTTATTTAGAAGCARAGCTAAAATCCGCATCTTCCCCTTCTAAGGTTAGTCATTTTTGTTCTCAGTATTTTGTATTTGTTATATCTCTGAATGCATATAAATCTCATGGATGCTAAGGTGAATTCAAGAASATAATAATGAGATTGATCCATAAATATGATCCATCGGGGGGTTTCTATCTTACAGAGATCTAAACATCTTGAAATTTCTTTATAAATTTATCAATAAATTGTCCCAAAAAGATTATGGAGTGGTTAGGGAAATTTAGAAAAAATTTCCTATATTCCCCTTATACATAATGAGAAACTTCAGATCAAGTGGTTAGGAGAATTTAGAAACCATTTCATGTCTTCATAGCAATTTTTCATTACAAATTGACGTCACAGAAAATTTAGAGTACTTGGACACTATCTTATAGAGATCTAAACATCTTGAAATTTCTTTATAAACTTCTCAATAAATTGTCCCAAAAATATTAAATATTGGTTAGGAAAATTTAGAAACCATTTCCTATCTTCCCCTTTTACAAAACAAGAAACTTTAGAGCAAGTGGTTAGGATAATTTAGAAACCATTTCATGTCTTCATAGAAAGTTTGCATTACAAATTAACATCACAAAAACTTTAGAGTGTGCTTTCACTTTTATCTTAAAAGATCTAGAATTTTTTTTTTTATAACAAGAACTAGGAAATATTTTCATTAAAAATATGTGGTCAAGACCATGAAGTTACAAAAAGGTGGCTTCTATGGACCTTGAGAGTCTTCGTCTCTGATATTTAGTCCAAAATTTACAAAAAATTTCCCTACTGTCTTAGCAACATTTTTAACTAGTGACCAAAAAATAGCGCTAATGTTGTATTTAGAGGTAAACAGTGGATATAAATTACCATTTATACAAGTATACAAGAAAAACATACATTTAATAGAAAAGAGTGAATCGGGCTCTCGGTTCCTTCTTGAATCCCTGCATGCCATGTTGTTCATAACTGGACTCCACTGGTTCACTTAGATCAGGCATTTGACTAACAATTCCTTCTGATATATTCCTCGAAGCCTTGTGGACACTAGCGGGGGGGTCAGAGTGGTGTGATTTTTTCTCCCATTGTTCTATGTGTCCCTTGTGATCCTCAATTTGGCTACTTTGTGCATACATGTCATCTTGCAGTTTACCTATGAGCATCATGTGTTGGGACAGAGTTTCCATTTTGAATGTAAGAGTAGAACAGATGGTACCCATTTGAATTTTAAGCCTATGGAAATTCATGCACTCCCAATCATCATGTTGTTTCCCACGACCTGCAGTAGACCATGAAGCATCCGTATCCTCAAGAATATTATGAAGGAGAATCACCATCATACAAAAATTGGTGAGAGTGGAGGAAGGTTCTACACCTCAGTGCACCAAAATTTCAAATCGACATTAAACAAAGACAGGAGCGTGTTGTTGATATATTTTGGAAATATTTTTTTTAAAGACCTTGTTTGTAAAGTCAGGTCACCTCCTAAGAATGGAAGAATGTTGTAAATTCTTACACGACTGTAAGGTGTTACAGATATAGAGTGTCATCTCTTATCTGCTAATAACTCACATTTATTGTAATAGGACTAAGTATGTAACCAGTAAAACAATGATGGGATAGAATTCATATAAGACAGAGAAGAGCTCGAAAAACCACTCCCTAGATAGGTTTTTATATTTGTATTGAATGGTAGTAGTTGTAGAAGGAAGGAGTAAGAAGTGTTAGATGTAGTGGTTAGACATAGAGATTCTGAAGACAATGAAGAATTGTGTAACTTATGTAATTACTTCATGAATGAATAGAATAGATAGAAATTGATCCAAATACTTGGACGGTGTTCATTTCAGTGTGTATTTGAATGAATGATATGTTCTCTATATTTTTATTTCATTATGCTTATGTATTTTGTTCATAGTTGAGTATATGAATCTGTGAGGTATTAGATAAGTTTCAATTGTTTCTCTTCTAAGAGCTCGGATGCAAGGAGTGCATATTGTCCATAAGGTGTGCGTCGAGAGAGTATAGATTTGACAAAGAGAAGCTCAGGAGGGATCACGAGAAACTTAGACTGAGTGTTGCAAGGAGTGCATAGGTTCAAGGTTTGACTAAGCGTTGAGAGATCAGGGCTGCGAAGCACAAGGAGTGTGTAGTAAGATTTCCTTTGAAGAAATATCTAAGCCCGAACTTTGTCAATGATTCCAGGATCACAAGGAGTGCGTCGGAGGCCGAAATCTTCAAAGGAATCAAGCTCGGGAGAGATAGCGACAAAGATTCAGCATAAAGGGAGAGATATGTTCAAGTTCATGAATTGAAGGTTGAGATATCTTTGGAAGAAGTTGGGGTCACTAACTAGACCGTTAGATCTGGGAGAGTTACATAGAGGTTAGCCTTGGATTCCTTTAGCACTCTGAGTATTCAGACGTTTGAAAGCATTTTGAGTGTGAATTTCGCAAAGTTGAGAAGGGAGAAGTGGGGTTGGACCGTTGGATCCAAGAAGGACATACGGCAGGGATCCGTTTACTCTGGGAGGAGAGTACTCCGGAGGAAAACGAAGGTAGTGAAGCCAAAACTCTCGAAGCCCGAACTACCAAAGTATATTGTGGCCATTGATCTGAGAGGGACACACGCTAGTAGATCGTGGAGTCCAGAAGTGTGTACCCTAGAAGAGAGGAAAGGAGGAAGTTGATTCATTGACCAGAAGTCGTCTGAAGCTCCAAAAGGTAAGGAATCATCCTAGCCATCCATGGTTGGAACACGTGGTGATAGATCTGTCACTTCGGCGATAGAACACTTCAGGGAAATTGCCGAGTAAGTTTATGAGGGTCAAAACTTTCGAAGGTCGGAGTCAATAAGAGTCATTTATAAGCAAAGGACATGTGGAGAGTGGAGATTTACTATGGAGAAAAGTCACTACACAGGAAAGTGAAGATTTAAGGCATAAGAACTCCCGAAGGTCGAAGCACTAGAGTTCATCAAAGCCATTCATTGGAACAGGATGTGTGGAGAAATATCTGTCACTTTGGAGGATTAGTACTCTCGGAAAAAGAACGCAGAGGAGCATTGATGATAAGTTGTCTGAAGTGGAGTAAAGTATGGATCTCGACTATCAATCAAGAAGGGTATGTGGCACTCAATCTGAAACTCTGGGTAAAGGTCACTCCAGGGAAAAGGGGTGTTTGGAACACTCAAAACTCCCAGATTCAGAGTCCCAAAGTAGATCACAATTGTCGGTTGTTGGAGAATCGTGGGTCGTAGATCTGGTTTGGTGATTTCACAGGTCCAAAGATTGAGTAAAAAGGAATCAACTGCATCCAAAACAGTCGAAGCCCGAAGTCTCGAAGTGTGAAAGGAATGAAGGTTTAAGCCCACAGTTTCGACCAGGGTCATGTGGAAGACTCTGTGGGTACTTAGAAACTCTCGAAAAAGGGGATTTCGCACCCGAGAGTTAGGACTTTGACCTGTGGAGAAGATATAATAGGTTAAACAAGACCTTGTGAGCTGATCTAGCTCCCGAAATCGATCGATCCTAGACCGAAAGGTTGCACAGCCCTAAGGAAGAGTAAGGGGGTCGCATCAAGTGGTATTAGATACTGATTGTTTTGGTAGACAACAAACAAGGGATATAGAGGAGATATTTTGATATCATCAAGTGGTGTCAAAGAATGATTTTTTCTTCCAGACAATAGGCAAAGGTGAAAGATTTATTTTTTATAGAATCAAGTCAGAGAGAGGAAATCAAAGCACTAAAATCATGCTACCCAGAAGGCGCAGGGATAGACCTATAGTGAATACAAAAATGGAATAAGAAATGAGGCGACTCTGAATGATATTGGACGCCATGTAAAAAACACAGAGGAGAGCACCAGATGTTGGTGACATTAGTGAAGATGAAAGTGAAGAGGTAGAAGAAGAAGGATTTGAAGAAGGAGAACCTATAGAAGAATGACTACTAAGAGCTATTTTGAGAATAGGAGGCAGAGAAAAAATAGAAGTCTCGATGTATGAAGGAAATTTGGAAGCTGAAGAATTGTTAGATTGGGTACCTTCTATGGACAAATACTTTGATTATGAAGAAATTGATGAAGAAAATAAAGTGAAGCATGCAATAACCAGGTTGAAAGGTCATGCAACGTTATTGTGGGATGAACAACAATATGATTATAGATGTAGAGGTAAAAAGAAAATCAAAATTTGGGACGGGATGGTAGCTAAGCTAAAAGAAAAATTTATCCCTAAATACTATCAGATAAATCTGTTCAGAAAGTTATAGAACCTGAGACAGAAAATTTTATTAGTAAAAGAATACACGGAAGAATTATATAGACTGGATATTAGGGTTGGACAGAAGGAAAATGATGATGAAAAAACAACCAGGTATATAAATGAATTGAGATACGAGATACAAGAGGATATCAACATGATATATGTTGGAACAATCGAGGATGTTGATCAAGTATCCTTGAAAGATGAAGAAAATTTGGCCAGAAAACAAAGCCAGTGAAACTGGGAGGAATTCCAAGAAGAGGCAAGGGAACTACCCGAGAGAAGTCCCATAAACCAAAGAAAGAGGATGGAAAGTATCATAATCACCCTAAAAAAGGGGGAAGTTTGAAGGAAGTACAACATGGAGGAAGAAACTTTTTTCCTTGAAGAAGAGGAAGAGGCAAAGGAGGTAAAGTCAGATATTATACCTATGGAAAGAAAAGACACATGTCTTGGGAATGTCCTAAGAAGAAGAAAGATGTCGAAGGAGGAGAAGTACACATTTCTAAAGCTCAAAATAATGTCAAATCATAAGCAGCAGAAGGAGGGAGAAACGTTATGATGAGGAAAGTTCTTCTAAATCCATAGAAGGAGGTAGAAGAACCAGTTCATCGAACAAATTTGTTTAGGACTACTTGCAAAACAAAGGATAGAGTTTGCAACATGATTATAGACAATGGGAGCACTGATAATCTAGTATCCATGGAGATGGTGGAGAAATTGGAGCTGGAGAAAACTGCACAGCCAAATCCGTACAAAGTATCATGGTTGCAGAAAGGAGATCAAGTAATGGTAAGTCAACAATGAAAAGTTGAATTTAAAATAGGAGGCTATAAAGATGGGATTTTATGTGATGTAATTCCTATAGATGTTTGTCATATTTTGTTGGGGAGACCATGGAAATTTGATAGAAATGTCATTCATGATGGGAGGAAAAATACTTACACCATCAAGAAGAATGGTAGAATACATATGTTGTTGCCAATAGAAGACAATGAACCAAGGAAGGAGGCTAGTTCAAGTATACTTCTCATGCGTGGGAAGGAACTCTTGAATGAGGTCAAGAAGGAACAAGAGATGTAGTTTGTTGTAGTTAGAAAGACAAGGGCTATCCTTATGAATACTTCTATGGATGATTTACCTGAATAAATCCAAGAATTGTTAGATAATTTTGCTGACATAGTAGTGGATGAGTTACCTCACTCATTACCACCCATTAGGATTGTCATCCATCACATTGACCTTATTATAGGGGCTAGTATTCCAAACAAAGAAGCATATAGGTTAACACCTCGAGAGAATGAAGAGGTAAAGAATCAAGTCCATGAGTTGTTGGATAAAGGTTTAGACGGGGAAAGTCTAAGCCCGTGCATAGTACCAACTATGTTGAGTCCAAAGAAGGATGGAGGATGGAGAATGCGTACAGATTCTAGAGCCATCAACAATATCACCATCAGGTATAGATTCCCTTTGCCAAGAATGGATTATTTGATGGATTTCTTGAGTGGAGAAAGCTATTTTTCAAAAATATATTTGAAGAGTGGATACCATCAGATAAGAATGAGAGAGGGAGATGAATGGAAGACAACATTCAAGACAAATGAAGGCGTGTTTGAATGGCTATTCATGCCATTTGGGTTGACAAATTCCCCAAGCACATTTATGATATTGATGAATGAAGTGTTGAAACACTTCATAGGTAAATTTGTGATTGTAGATTTGGATGATATAATAATCTTTAGTAGAAAAAAGGAAAAACATTTAAAACACTTGACATTAGTGATGAGGAGATTGCAACGAGAAAATTTGCTGACAAACTTAAAGAAAAAATCTTTTATGAAGACAAGAATCATATACTTGGGTTTTGTGATATCTTCAAATGAATTGAAGATGGATCCAGAGAAGGTGAAATAAATCATGGATTGGCCATCTCCTAGAAGCATATTTGAGGTGAGAAGCTTTCATGGGTCAGCAAGTTTTTATAGGAAGTTTATCAAAAATTTTAGTGGTATATGTAAACCCATACTGGATACTGTGAATAAGAAACACAAGTATTTTAATTGCACAGAGGAGGCTAAGAAAAGCTTCAGAGTGTTGAAGGAGAAGATCATAGGACAACCAATTCTGGTCTTACCAGATTTTGGGAAAACATTTCAGGTAAGGTGTGATGCAAGTGGAGTAGCTATTAGAGAATTCTTGAGTCAAGATAATAAGCCAATTGCTTATTTCAGTGAAAACTGAATGACACCAAGAAAAATTATTCCACATATGACAAAGAGTTTTATGCAGTGATTCAAGCTTTGAACAAGTGGAGGAACTATCTAATTCCAAAAGAGTTTGTCTTGTGTAGTGATAATGAAGCTTTACGATTTATTACTAGGCAAGAAAAGTTGAATGATAAGCATACTAAGTGGGTAGAATTTGTTGGATTATGTTGCCATTGATGTCAAAGGGTTGATGTCAAAGGATTGATTGATTGATTGAATTGATGTCAAGTGGAATCATAAGTCATATGATGTCATTCATAGATGAAGATGGATCAATGAGTTGTCATTGATATATGATGCATAGATAAAGATGGATCAATGAGTTGTCATTGATATATGATTCATAGATGAAGATGGATCAATGAGTTTTCATTGATATATGATGCATAGGTGAAGATGGATCAATGAGTTGTCATTGATATATGATGCATACATGAATATGGATCAATGAGTTGTCATTGATATATGATGCATAGATGAAGATGGATCGATGTGGTTTCATTGATATATAATGCATAGTTGAATTGATGTAAATATGACTCATTATTGTCTTGATAAGGAGTACAAATGGATGAAATCCAATGTGGTCCCTGTTAACCATGATTTTGGTCATCTTGATGGTGTATTGATGATGGTGTACTCAGGTTCCTAACAAGAACTTTCTCCTGAGAAAAGTGACATTCATATCTTCCCAGAAGACATATTTTTGAAGAGAGTTCGCAGGTTGCTTATATCCTAGGGTGCGAGAATGACCCATTCTCGTAGGCTTCCTTCATCTAGGGTGTGAACTTCTCACACTGTGCTACATAGCTAGGGTGCGAACTTGTTCTCAAGCTTGGAAAAAGATGAAGTCTCGATGGTTCTAGAAGGGAATCTTCTAGAGAATGGGTT
>JZKD02S1674746.1:229428-246554 GCA_000966675.3 Picea glauca
TTGACCTCATGAGAGCACCGGAGCGAAGTGGGAGAAACAGAGACCCTAGGAAGCGATACAAAGGTATGTCACTTGTTCCTCCCTACTAGCTAATTCAATGGTCATAACTTAGGGAAATAGTCATGTCCTGTCCTGTTTTGTTCTAGATCCAAGTGGATCTAGGGAGATCTGTTAGTGTCTGCACCTACCGATTAGTCCGATAATAGTCCCCTATGGTGAAATCCCTCATGGAAAGACGCTTTGCGATTGAGTTATCCTAGAGTTATTGTTAGAGAACCCATACTTAATTGTGGAATAATGAGATGAAGATCAGTGAATTTTTTAGTGAAACTATCCTAAATGGATAGTGTTTGTCATGCCATTTTCGGTGGTATGTGGAATGCCACATAAATCCTCGCGGTTTGAGAGTTATGGCCTTATGAATTTGAAGGACCCTCATATATTGGCTTGAAGCCCCAAAAGGTCAAAGAAGTCAAAGTGCTTGCAAAGAAGGAGGATTAATTAAATAATAATGTGAAGTGACAAAATCAAAGAGGATTATTTAAATAATAAAGTGAAGTGACAAAGTCAAGGAGGATTATTTAAATAATAAATTAAAGGGAGAACTTTCTAATTATGGAAAGTGTTTATAAGAAGGTTAACCCTAAAATGAGGAAAATGGGTTAAGTGGTCAAGTGGCTATTGGATAAATGGACAAGTGGAAAATTGGGCAAAGTTGGACATAGGTGACTATGTCGATAAAGAGGCTATGTGGACAAAGTGACCTAGAAGATGCTTCTGAGGAAGCTACTTGGAGAGTATAAATAAGAGGCAAGGGTCTCTTATGAGATATATCTCTTGAGAATATATTGAAGATCTATTCTGTGAGAGAGAGAGTGGTTGGATAATCTCATGGATGCATCAAAGTTTCTGTAAGTCTGATATCTTGACGGAAAAAGTTTCGAAAGTTCAAAAACTCTAGTTTCTGAAGGAGTACACAAGCAATAGTGGGCTAGAGAGCATACATACGTGGGCTGTAGTGAGCTAGAGTGCATACACATGCATGATGAAGTGAAGGAGGACAGAGCACGTACAATAGATAGAATTTGTGAATACTTGAGTGAAAGCTGGTGTCGGGTTCTTGAAGTCTAAAGAAGTTCCAGATCTGCATTCTATTGGCTTAGATCTGCCATAGAAACTCTAGTATGGTTACATAGCTATCTTGATGGATACTCTTTCTTATTGTATCGTGAATTCTTGAGGCATTCTTGGTATGGGTATTGTGATATGGTTATGTTGATTTATTGATAGAGTGAGAAATACTCTTATGTTTCAGTACTAATATGGTTTCCATAGTATATTGGTTAGTTATGTTTGAGTAGCATTCATATTGTATGGTTGAGGAGCATGAATAAGTTTTTGGAGAGTATGGATGTGTTGAGACTGGTTATGATTCGGATTGGCCAGTGAAATATAGAAGTGAATGTGACTAAAGGTTGCAGAGGATCTGATTTTTCATGGAGAGAAACCCCTAGTTGTTCAGAAGTCACATGCAGGTTGTAGTACAGATAGGCCACGTACATACACAAGTTGTACTATTGGTAGGGCATGTACATACGCGCGTTGCACTACTGACAGGTCATGTACCTGTTGACAGATTGGTATCTGTTGAGGATTGATTCCTCTTCTCAGTTGGTGTTGAGTTGTGTAATTTGAGTCTTGCATTGTAGAGATGGTGCTCTTGTGGAGTTGTAACTCTATTCAGTTGTTGTTGATAATGCAAGGATTTTATTCCGTAATAAAAATAAAATTGTACATACATCTTGTATTCTTTGTGTTCCTTGTGGTGATGAATTATTGATGATATATGTTGTTGATGTATGTTCACATTTAACTGGTTAATAATAATAGAAATAAGCAATGAGTAAATGGTGATTTCTACCTAAGGAGTTTTGAAAAAGGGTAGTTTTAGAAAGAGAACCACACTCATTCACCCCCCCTCTAAGTGTGGTCGGTGTGTCCAAAAAAATTCATGCATAATTTTACTTTTGTCATTAAACATATTTCTCGAAGTGCTAACAAAGTTGCAGATGCTTTAATCAGGAGGATTTTGATTATACAGGAATTCCAAGTGAAGACCTTAGGGTTTGAACACCTTAAGGAAATGTACCAAGAATATCTAGATTTTAAGGAGGCTTATGAGGCATGTGAGAACCCTTTGTTGGGGGACATAAGCCCATGGAAAAAATATTTAATCTAGGACGGATTATTGTTCAAGGGAAGCCAACTATGCATACCAAGATGCTCTATGAGATACAACCTGCTGAAAGAGAAACATAGTGGAGGTTTGGTTGGACATTTTGGTCATGATAAAACCTATGCACAACTAAGTTCTTCATACTACTCGCCAGGTATTAGGTCCCAAGAAAAGGAATTTGTGAAAAAATGCAGAATTTTCCAGTATGCAAAAGGGAGACAAAAGAACATTGGTTTGTATCATCCATTGCCTATTCCAGAAAGGCCTTGGGATGCAATTAGTATGGATTTTGTATTGGGATTACCTAGAACCCAGAAGGCAAGTGATTCCATATTTTTTTTGGTAGACAGATTTTCCAAGATGGCACATTTCATACCATGTCAGAAACAAGTGATGCTACACACATAGCCAAAAAAAAAATCAAAGAAGTTGTGAGACTACATGGGTTTCTTAGAAGCATAGTCTCAGACACAAAGTTTGTAGGACACTTTTGGAGAAATATATGGAAGAATTTGGGGACAAAATTGTCCTTCGGTTTAGCATATTACCCTCAGACAGATCGAAAGACTGAAGTGGTGAACAAAAGTTTGGGAAATTTATTAAGGATTTTAGTCACTGAGCAGGGCCGTCAGTGGGATTAGATTCTGGCACAGGAAGAATTTGAATTTAAAAATTTAGTAAACAAGAGCACTAGGAAAATTCCATTCTAGATAGTGTATGGAATACAACTGAGAGGGATTATAGAATTGAGACATTTGAAGAAAGATGAGTTCAGAAGTGTTGGAGCATAATATTTTTCTACAGAGATGCAAAGACTTCATGATCGAGTTAGAGAGAAGCTACAGGAAAACTACGAAAAGTACAAGAACAAAGTGGACCAGAAAAGAAGAGAAGTTCAATTTGAAGTTGGAGACGAAGTTTTAGCACATTTGAGAAAGGATAGGTTTCCAAGGGGAACATATAACAAGTTCAATATGAAGAAGATAGGACCATGTAGGATCCTCATGAAATTTGCAGCCAATGCTTATGAGATTGAGTTTCTAGACAATGTTGGAATATCACCGATATTCAATGTTGCAGACATATATATTCACAAGAGAGATGATGCAGGAGAAATACATGACCAAAAGGAGATTCCATGGGAAAAACATATGCCCGCGGAAAAAAATCCTCATATGGATAAAATCTTAGACCAAAGAGTTGGAAAGAAGAGCAGGAGGAACATCTATTGTAAATATTTGGTGAAGTGGAAAGATCACCCAGTGGAAGATTCGAGTTGGGTCACTGAACCTGACATTTTTAAATGTGGAAAAACAATGCAGGAGCTCATGGACAAGAGTCCATGAATATTTTAGCCAGAGGAGTATGATGCAAGAGCATAACCATCGAATAAAAAGAGGTGAGAGTGGAGGAAGGATTTGACACCTCAACGCGCCAAAATTTCAAATCGGCATTAAACAGAGACATGAGCGTGTTGTTGAGAAATTTTGGAAATATTATTTTTAAAGACCTTGTTTGTAAAGTTAGGTCACCTCCTGAGAATGGAAGAATGTTGTAAATTCTTACACGACTGTAAGGTATTACAGATATAGAGTGTTAGCTCTTATCTGCTAATAATGCACATTTATTGTAATAGGAATAAGTAGGTAACCGCTAAAACAATGATGGGATAGAATTCAGATAGGACAAAGAAGAGCTCCAGAAGGCACTCCTTAGATAGGCTTATGTATTTGTATTGAATGGTATTAATTGTAGAAGGAAGGAGTAAGAAGTGTTATATGTAGCAGTTAGACATAGAGAGTCTCAAGACAGTGAAGAATTGTGTAACTTATGTAATTACTTAATGAATGAATAGAACAGATAGAAGTTTATCCAAATTCTGGGACGATGTTCATCTCAGTGTGTATTTGAATGAATGATATTTTCTCTGTGTGTTTATTTCATTGTGCTTATGTATGTTGTTCATAGTTGAGAATATGAACCTGTGAGGTATTATATAAGTTTCGATTGCTTCTCTTGTGAGAGCTCAGATGCAAGGTGTGCATCGACAGAGTCTAGATTTGACTCAGAGAATCTCAAAAGGGATCACTAGAAACTTAGACTGAGTGTTGCAAGTAGTGCATAGGGTCAAGGTTCGATTAAGTGTCGAGAGATTAGGGTTTTAAAGCGCAAGGAGTGCGTAGTAAGATTTCCTTTGAAGAAATCTCTAAGTCTGAACTTTTTCAAAGATTCTAGGATCACAAGGAGTGCGTCAGAGGCCGAAATCCTCAAAGGAATTAAGCTCAGGAGAGATATCAACAAAGATTTAGAAGAAAGGGAGAGATCTATTGAAGTTCATGAATTGACAGTTGAGTTCTCCTCGGAAGAAGTCGGGGTCACTAACAGACTATTAGATCTAGGATAGTTGCACAAAGTTTATCCTTGGAGTCCTTCGACACTCCGAGTATTCAGACGTTTGAAAGCATTTTGAGCACGAATTTTGTGAAGTTGTGAAGGGAGAAGTGGGGTTGGACAATTGGATCTAGGAAGGACATGCGACGAGGATCTGTGTACTCTGGGAGAAGATTACTCTAAAGGAAAACAAAGGTAGTGAAGCCAAAACTCCCGAAGCCCAAACTGTCGAAGTAGATCATGGCCATCGATCTGAGAGGGACACATGCTAGAAGATCCTGGAGTCCAGAAGTGCATACTCTGGAAGAGAGGAAAGGAGGAAGTTTAGTCGTTGACCAGAAGTCATCCAAAGCTCCAAAAGGTAAAGAATCATCCTAGTCGTCCCTGGTTGGAACACATGGCAACAAATCTATCACTCCGGTGATAGAACACTCCAGGGAAATTGTCAAGTAAGTTTTCGAGGGTGAAAAATCCTAAAGGTTGGAGCTAATAAGAGTCATTGATAAGAAGAGTGACACATGGAGAGTGGAAATTTACTCCAAAGAAAAGTCACTCCAGAGGAAAGTGAAGAGTGAAGGCACGAGAACTCCTAAAGGCTAGAGAGTCAGAGTTCATCAGAGCCATCCATAGGAATAGGATGTGTGGTGGAAGATCTGTCACTTCGGAGGATTGATACTCCAAGAGAAAGAATGTGGAGGAGCGTTGACGATAAGTCATCTGAAGCGGAGTAAAGGATGGATCTCGACCATCAATCAAGAAGGGTACGTGGTGCTTGATTTGAAACTCTCAGTAAATATCACTCTGGGGAAAAGGGGTGTTTAGAACACTCAGAACTCCTGAATTCGGAGTCCCAAAGTAGATCACATTCATCGGCTATTGGAGAAGCGTGGGATATAGATCTGGTCTGGTGATTTTGCGGGTCCATAGCTCGAGTAAAAAGGAATCAACTGCATCCAAAAAAGCTGAAGCCTGAAGTCCCGAAGTGCATGGGGAACGAAGGTTTAATCCCATGGTTTTCGACCAATGTCACGTGAAATACTCTGTGGGTACTCGAAAAGTCGTGAAAAGGGGATTTCACACCAGAGAGCAGGGATGATTTTAAGGATGGAAATTTATTTTAAAATGTAGAAACCTTGGTGAATCTTACTAATTCTTCATATGCCAACTATAAATGATTGGCGATAGTTTTGTAAAAATATTCAAATTTCTAAGGATTTTATACATTTTTTATAAAAATTGGGTGATTTTTAAGGTAAAATAATTTTATCCTATAGAATTTGGGCGAATCATTTTTAAAATAGCGAATCTCGTTTTTGGAAAAACCATGGAAAATTATCCCATGAGCAAAATTTAGCCCCTAAAATCATCCATGCGGGTTGAGAGTTAGGACTTTGACCTATGGAGAAGCTAGAAGAGGTTCAACATGAACTTGTGAGCTGATCCAGCTCTCGAAGTCAAACGATCCTAGACCGGGAGGTCACGCAACCTTGGGGGAGAGTAGGGGGGTTGCATCCACATCTTGTGAGTACTAGAGTGTAAATTCTTCCAAGTGTTTGTTATCCCAATTGTTTGGAGATACCAATTCGAAGAGCTAAAGAGGATTTTCTCCAGCGAGGCTCAGGGTAGATGGAACTATAGAGCCAATGAGTAAAACTCATAAGAGAAGAGGCAAGGGCTCAAATATCTCCAAACACAATAATAATATCGATAAAAAGTGACTGGACTAGAGGATGGATGAGCTCCAAACCCACCTAAAAAGTCAATAAAACTCTAGGACAAACTCCAAGAAGACTTCGACCAACTGGGTAGACCTAGACCCAGATACCAAGGAAAGAACCACCAGAAAAAAACGAAAATAACCCTGGCTTCAACAGGTCTAGAAAGGTGAGAATCAGAGTCTGTCCAAATGAAAAAAATCAAAATCAGACTCCACCTTTTCTCACAGGGCAACAACATAAAGGAGAGTGGAGATACCTTTGGGTTGTTCCTTCCGAAATAAGTAGCCCTATCCAATCTCGAGCCATGAAGAATCATGATTGCGTCACACAAATAGAAGTAGCCCCAATTCATGGGAAGAGAAAATATGCAATGGACTGAAGATCTTTCTCATGCCTCGGGTACCATTAACGTCGCTCAACAGTAAAGAAGGATGACGGGGGATGATGCATTTTAGGTTGCTTTAACCTAACTCAGGGTCATGATGTTATCTCTGCATGCTTATTTAGTTTGGGCCATAAACATCAGCATACTTCATCCCATGAGTATACCTATGTGGAAATATTTCCTTGCCTTCTCCATGGTATTTCTGGAGT
Organism: Picea glauca; assembly: GCA_000966675.3. NCBI lineage: Eukaryota > Viridiplantae > Streptophyta > Pinopsida > Pinales > Pinaceae > Picea > Picea glauca. The sequence continues at coordinate 236,368 of JZKD02S1674746.1, forward strand.
ACAATCTATCATCATTCCAATTATCCTCGTGCCGACAGATGCCACCTGAAGTTAAATTTACCCACGTGGTGGACCATGTGCCACTCGATTTCCCCCACGACATTTTTCCCCTACTTACGAATTCCCTAGTCATGAAGAGGCTCTCTTGCATCATGTGGGGGGCTATACTATGACCCTTTTTGGCCCCTAAATAACCAGGGGCCTTTCCAATGGCTCGATTGGCCATTTTTTTCGCCTTAACATTATTTTATTCATACCTTTTAATATAAGTCGAATTCTATTGATGATGAGTTTTAGAATCATGTTTTTGGGGGAAGATCCCAAGATCATTATTCTTATGATCATATTTGAGTCTCCCACTATATTCAAATTGAAGATTTTTTTCTGTTTTTCCTGTTGAATTCCTTAGAGCAAGGCATAAGATTCAACTTTGTTATTGGTTTCCTGACCTATATTCCAATGGTAATCTGAAATTATTTTTCCTCTAGGTTCGAAGAGAACCCACCCCCCCGCCCACACCTTCCTCCCCTTAAAATATCTAGAATTTCAACTTCAAATTCATAAGGAAAACCCCCAAAAGAATCCATTTGATATTTTTTATTCATTGTTTCATGTCATCTTCTTCCTATAGATCTTGATTTCTTAATCCTTTTCTACTTGTCCCATCATCATCAGATTCTAAATATTCATCATCATCTAATTTTGAATAATTTTCATTAGTTTTTCAGGGTCTTCTTCTTGGTCTAGATAACAATGGCCTCTTAAAATTCTAAGAGGCCTTTCCTTGATAACCAACTAGATGACCATCATCAAAATTGTAAAATCTCTCACTTTTCTTAGAATTATGTTGGCCACAGGCCCATTTTGGGGAAAAGGTCAGACGTGGAGGAAATACAGTTGGTAGAAAATCATGCGAGGCATGCATGCAAGAAGAAGGAAAAGAAAGATAGTTGGTAGGAAAAGAAGCGGATGAAAACCCGCATGTAGAGGAGAAAAGCGTGCAAGGCTAGCATGCAAGCAAACCTAACTAGGTTAGGGTTTTGGTAAGAGAATGTAACGACTTATGAGCTAAGAATAGATATAAATAGACACCTAGGAGGTCTAGGGGGGGTCTTGTGTCTTCGATGGTTGTTATGAGTTACTCGTGTGAGATAGAGTAACAGGTCTGTAACAAAAATATGATATGATACATTTTTGTAAGTTTTTGAGCTATGGGAGGGGAAAGTGACTAGACCTTGAGGGTTAGATCGCAAGTTGAGGAGCCTGGTGCAATCTAGTCAGCCTCATAAAGGTCATGGAGTCTGTTTTGTGAATGTATGAATGAGGTTGTAGTGCAGGCGACGCCATATCTGACAGAACCTTAATAAAAGATCTTAAGAGACAAATCTTTATGGACGCAGCCCAGGAGGGGGTGAACCATGGTAAATCATGTGTTATGTGGAATGCTTATTGTTTATGTGTTTACTATCAATGGTTAGGTTTTATATGAATGTCTTGATGAAGTAGTTAGATCTGTTGATTTACATACATGAATAAATAAAAGAAGACTAACTAAGATAGATGAATGACAGTACATGGATTTAATAGTTAGATAAAACTCTTAGTGCACAACTAATAGATCCCCATTTAATCATGGACTGCAAGAACTTGGGTATTGTAGTCACCCATTAAGACTATCTTGGGTGAGACTGCATAGTGCACTCTGTGTACTGCATTGCCTTCTGGTTTACCAGGAGGGCTGATAGTTTTAGAGGCTTTGTTGGAACCCAGTAGACTTAAACCTGGGTCAATTATATTAAAGGTATAACTCAAATAAAGAAACCAACAAATGGTTATGTTTTCGATTGAGACAACATAGGATTGAGTAGATGGGATATGTTGATTATTTGTTAAAATAATGTAATATCTGTGGAAGGTGGGTCAAAAGAATACTGAATCAGACAATAAGAAGGTGAGTACAATGCATCGCTAGAAGGGGATCTTGAGACCATGGAATCCCACAAAAGAAGAGATCAAAATTTGGTTGAATATAAAGGATCTAGAGTTTGCACAGAAAGATAGCATAAACCTTGGAGTAACACCGCGCAAATACCTTGAGAAGTATGTGTTTATTGATCTGCATGAAGTCCTTTTATGTGATTTTCCACACTTATTGCGAGAGTGGATATTGAGGTTGAAGGATAAACACACAAAAAATCGGATTCTACAGTTAGAGTGGACCTTAGTTCAGATTGTGCAACTATAGTAGGTGAATAAAAAATTCACCTGCACAGTAGATTTTTGGCTCGACAGTATTGTAGTAGGCTTTATAACAGAATTTTCAGTAGATACCACGAAGTTGTACAATGCAGCAGAGAAAGAGTTTCTAAGCAGACCTCGAGGAAGGTATATTCAATCGTTGTATACATCTATTAATATATTTCTCTATAATAGAGGTTTAATGGGAATTGAGTTAGACAGCTAAGCTTCCCTTCGTGCATGGGGGAAGGCGGGAAGCACTAACAAAAAAAGGAGAAATGGAAGGAGAAAGGGATAAAGGAAATAAGGAGGAAGCCTTGGACCCAATCATGATGGATGAAGACCAGATCAAGAGGATCATGGTGACAGCTGGAAAGACACGTAGTGGAGTACCCTCCCAATACAAGGTGAACACCAAGAACAGAGCCATAGCCGTGAGGGAAGGCTTGGCAAGTGATGAAGAGGAGGTAGAGGATCTCTAGGATGTGGAGCAGATTGAGGAAATCTTGCATGCAACATACGAGAGGAAGATGATAGGTCCAAGAGCGGGAATAAAAGGAAAAAATCCTATCCATATTAATGTCAGTGTGGAACCCATAAACCCATGTGCGACTAACACACCAAAAAGAACACCACTGTTTAAAAATCGAATTTTAGGAGAAGGAAGACAACAGGAAGTACATATACACAAGGAAAAACAACTGGGGGAGCTAGTTTAGGGATCATTAGTCAAGTATCTACACCACGCGGAGGTAGTAGTTCAACATTTAGGATGGAAGGACATGATCCCACCATCAGGTTACCAGAATTTTGAGGAGAGGAAGAAAAGACCCTGAGAAACACTTGTTCATTTGTGAAAATATCTGGGAAGAAAAATAGATCACTGATCAAGATACTAAACTTTTGCAGCTAGCCATCACGCTAAGAAACCACGCACTAGACGGGCACATGAGCCTAGACGTAAACAATGCAACTAGGAAAAAAAGGAAACTGATCGACATTAATAAATTATTGATTAATGAGTTCCAGAAGCCGAGCTTAGAGGATCAATACATGAATGACATGATAGAAATCTGACAGAAACCAGGAGAATCTGTATGGGAAATTGACCAGCGATTTAAACATCTGAAATGGAAATTGAGGTATTCTATGACTAACATGCAGCATAGGCATCCATTTGTGAATTCTTTGTTACCACACCTGAAATACCCACTCAGACAACATAAATTCCAATATCAAGCAGAGGCTCTACAGGCAGCCTTGCAAATGGAGGAGAATCAGTACCACAAGACAGATCCAACTATAGAGGAGTTGAAGGAGGATTTGAAGAATCTTACCTTACAACTCAATTAGAATAAGGGTAAGGACAAGCGTGAAGTTGATTGGTGTACCACATGTAGAACAGAAGGGCACCATAAGAACGAATGCCCAATATTCACATAGTATATGGAAAAAGGGATGCCAAATCCATTATCGACAGGAGGACCCTGGTGTGAAATTTTCAAGACACATGGGCATGATCCATATCATTTTCCTATGATGCAGGAATACCAGACAATACCAAAGAATTCATACTGCACTTTTTGCAAATCTGTAGGCCATAATGACAAAGACTGCAGAACCATGGATCTGATGAGAGAAAGGATGTCAGACACATATAGGGTGTAAGACAAAATGATGGCAGGCCAAGCTGCACCTCAGTTTAATCGGGCATCGCCATAGTATAATACTGTGCCGCGACAATATAACAACGCACAACCATAATATAGCATTGTGTAGCCCTAGTATAACCCTACGCAGTATAATCAAGTGTCGCAATGCATACACTGCGCGGAGATCACGTTGGGTACAAGGGGGGAAGATGAGGTAGAGGATGCTTTGGATGCGGAAGAGGTTCAGTAGTGTGCCATAACTGCCAATAGCCAATGCACTATGCAAGATAATTCCCTCTACCACCTACGACATGCGTGTATTGTCATGCAACAAACCACGATACAGAAGATTCCACACCATTGTTGGGGAAGATATAGGAGAAACATAATCAGAACAATCACAACTTACAGTGGATCTCTACAGAATCTAGAGAATATGGAAGGAACATCAACATAGTGACATGGGGAGGTGCTAAAATAGGAGATGATGCGGCTAAACAGGAACCAATACAACACCAATGGATTAAGAAAAATACCGAGCCACCCAAGAGATTTGATGTAGAAAAGGAGAAGGGGACCTTTAAGGAGGCTAGACAAGAATTTCTCAAGAAGAATGTTGCATCTACATCTACTGCACAGCATACCCAAGACGACCCAACGTATGAAATGTCATCAGTATTGGACCATACCAGTGAAGTCCACCCAGAAAACCAACTAAGTTGCATCAAAAATTTCCTGCAATCCTGTATTCAAGTATTTAAGGATCCATCATCTGTTATAGTCTTACATAATATTTTAGATATATGTACCACAAAATCTGAGGGAAATTTAGAACAAAGTATAATCAATCACCTCCATTCCATAAGGAGAACCAACAGAGAGTTTATATTGAATGCCAACTTCGAATATTTTAACATGGGCGATGTGATATTAGATCTTGGATCTGAAGTGAATGTGCTTCCAAAAAAGACATGGAAATGCATGGGAGAACGTACCTTAGGCTACTCACCAGTCCAACTGAAGTTAGAAAACCAACATAGAGTTCTACCAATAGGGAGTCTAAAAGGAGTGACAATAGATCTGGACAGAGTGCGCACTAAGGCAGACTTCAAAGTGATCGAAATCGTGGATGGCACAACACCATATCCAACATTATGGGGATTGTATTAGGCATTTGACAATGAGGCGATAATCAACCTGAAAACCAGGAATATGAAATTTGAGTCAGGTGAATACAAGGTTATTGTGCCTCTAGATCAATCAAAAGCTTAAATATTTGTGGAACCAACATGTTTAGACCTGGAAGAAATTAACTAGTTGTACCAGACCACCACGTGCACCAAATATTACATCAATCCAAATGTCTATGGTGTAATTAGTTGGAGAAGTATCACATCATGTGTTTCCAACTCAGACATGGGTCTGGAGAATTGGCAACAATGCCTACATGAGCTATCAACCAGAAGATGTGCCCGAATAGACCACGCAATAAGATGGGTTGGGACAAAATTTAGAGAACATCCAAGTTTCCATGGAATCAATGACTTGGAAGAATTCGTAACTGTATCGAACCACCACGTGCACCGAATATTACATAAATCCAATTGTCGATGGTGTAATTAGCTGGAGAAGTATCACATCATGTGTTTCCAACTCAGACACGAGTCTGGAGAATTGGCAACAACGCCTACATGAGGTCTCAACCAGAAGATGTGCTCGAATAGACTGCACAGTAAGATGGGTTGGGACAGAAGTCAGAGAACATCCAATTTTCCATGGAATCAACGACTTGGACTAATTCCTAACGAGATATGAAGATGAAGTATCAGACAGTTAGAGATTGTTATCTCTAGACATCTCACTTAAGGCTACACCTACAATATGGTGGGGCTCACACAAAGAAACAATCAAGGACTGGTACCAATGTAAGCGATTACTGTGCATCAGGTTTGGGGCAAAACAAAGAAGAAACCAGCAGCAAAAATGTGATGGACAGGGGGAACTAGTAGAACATTTAGAGAAGTGTAGAGTTTTGTGGAAAATGAAACCCCCAGAAGAATTGCCTCATCATTTTGTACACACATTATAGGGCATCCCAACAAACTGGTATACAGACCAGGAACTGTGCAGAGGAACTACGAGTTCGATAGTACTACAAAAAAACTTTACAGTCACTTTCTCATTTGAACATGAGAACCCCAACATAGATGCAACACTTAAGCAAATAAGAGGGGTGATATTCATTAAGGAACCAGAAGTTGAACTCATGATAGAATAAAAACAACAGAATAGACAGACAATGAAAGAATATTTGTCATGCTACCATGTGAAAGAAGAAGCACCAGATGAAGACGATCTGTGCGATATTCATATCGAAGAAGTTGAAGGAGAAAAAGAAGTGACAGGTACACATCTATAATCAAAAGTAATTTGTGTGGAAATCAAGGTGAATAAAGTCAACATTGGGACAGTTGAGAATCCCAAGATGGCCAACATTGGCTATTACTGGGATGAGTAAACAGTGGACATGATAACATAATTATTGCGCAAGTACATTGACCTGTTCCCAACGACCTTTATAGAAATGAAGGGTATCATAGGAGAACTTGGAGAGATGAAGATTCCTCTCAAACCATAGGCCTCATAGATTGAACCCCATCTACAAGCAGAAGGTAAGAGAAGAAATTGAAAGAATGCTGGAAGCAGGAATCATAGAACCAGTAGAAGAATCAGAATGGATAAGCCCCATGGTAGTTCAGGAGAAAAATCAAGGAGGCATAAGAATCTTTGTAGATATGAGAAAGCTCAATGATGCTTGCCTACATGACTGCTTCCCCAGACCCTTTATAGATGAAGTCCTAGAAAATGTGGGAGGCCAGGAAGCATACTCATTCATTGATGGATTCTTAGGCTACCACCAAATCAAGATAGCACCAGAAGATCGACACAAGACTACCTTTGCAATAGAATGGGGATCATACCAGTACACAATCATGCCTTTTGGACTGAAAAATGCACCAGGAATTTTCTCCAGAGTAGTCATTGTTTCCTTTAAAGAATTCATCCATCAGCTTCTAGAAGTATATTTGGATGATTGGACAGTATACAACCTGTTGAAGGATCATGTAGAGGTGTTGAGGCTAATGTTGGAAAGATGCAGGAAATGCCAAATATCCTTGAACATTAAGAAATGTGTATTTGGAACACCCTTCGAAATTCTATTGGGTCACATAGTATGCAGACAAGGTTTGATCGTGGATCCTACAAATATTGCAGGACCAAAATCAGTGCGCCAACTAAGGGCCACGTTAAGACATACAGGATATTACAGAAAATTTATCAAAGGGTATGCGTAGATCACTACGTCGATGGAGAAAATACTTAAGAAGGATACTAAATTATAGTGGAATGAGAGTTGTTAGCAAGGATTGGACACCCTGAAGGACAATATGGACACAAAACTCATCTTAGTCTTTCCATATTGGGAGAAGACATTGCATGTGCATGTAGATGCATCAACGATAGCCCTAGGAGCTATTCTGGCGCAACCAAGAGAAGGGGATTTGGATCACCCCATAGCATTTGTAAGCAGAAAGCTGTCAGACTCTGAGCAGAACTACAACACTATAGAGCGAGGAGGTCTGGCAATGGTATATTCACTTCAAAAGTTCAGACATTACCTACTTGGAAAACACTTTAAGATTTTCACAGATCATTCAACTCTTAAATACCTAGTCAACAAGCCAATGTTGGGGGGGATAATTTGTCAATGGTTACTACTGTTTCAATAATTTGACTTTGATGTCATAGTGAAACCAGGGAAGTTGAATGTAGGACCTGATCACTTATCAAGGGTCACCAATGGCGAGGAGCCTACAAACTTAGAGGATACCTTCCCTGATGCACATTTATTTTTAGTTCAGGTCGTGGATGATTATTTTGCTGACATTATTGAGTATTTAAGTACATGAACTATGCCACAAGAATTTAACATTGCATAGAGAAAGAATTTGGTTGTTCGAGCAATCGAAAACCTATTGATCATCGGGCACTTATATAAAATGGGGGCAGACAACATCTTGATAAGATGTGTTCTAGAACATGAAAGAACAAGGATACTTGCAGAATCCCATGAAGGAATAACGGGAGGTGACTATGCAGGAAAAGCTACCATGCAGAAGGTACTGCATGCAAGATTATGGTGGCCAACTATTCATTGAGATCCAAAGGAATACTGTCAAAAATGTGATGTTTGTTAGAGGTTTGGAAAACCAAACAGATGGGATGAGATGCCCTTATACCCACAAGTAATTCTACAAGTGTTTGACAAATGGGATATCCATTTTGTTGGGCCAATTCACCCACCCGCAAGAATATCAGGCACGTGATACATCATCACTGTGACATAATACCTCTTAATATGGATAGAGGTAGTACTCGTTAAAGACTGCAGCACAGAGACAACAACGCACTTCCTGTTTGAACATGTGCTCACCATATTTGGATGTCCAAGGATCCTGATGAGTGACTAATGCACTCACTTTATCAACAACACTATCATAGCATTGATTGAAGAATTTGAGGTCTACCATCAAAAAATTACACCATACCATCCTCAGGAAAATGGAACAGTGGAAGCCTTCAACAAGATTCTAGAGAATGCCCTAACCAAGATTTGCAATGTCAATAGGGATGACTCGGATTCAAAGATACCATAAATATGATGGGAATATAGAACTACATGTAAGAATCTAATAGGGAAGACACCATTTAGATTGGTGTATGGATAAGAAGTAGTGGTACCATTAGAATTCTTGGTACCAAGTCTGCGTGTCACAACAATTACAAACATGAAAGAATGAGGTGCAATACAAAGGTTAAGTCGGTTGATGAGCATGGAAGAAGATAGGATTCTAGCAAGTTTCCACCAAGAAGTATAGAAAGCAAGGGACAAATCTTGGCATGATTGACATATCAAGAGAAAAAAATTCAAGGAATGAGACCTAGTCCTATTATATGACAACAAGTTTTTTCAACATCCAAGGAAGTTCAAAATGCATTGGTTGGGACCATATGAGGTCAACACTATCACAAATGGAGGAGTTGTACAGTTGAAGGATTTGGAAGGGACAGAATTGAAGGGAATGATCAATGGGAGTCGACTGAAGTTGTACAAGGACAGACGACCACCAACAACTTTACAGCTAAAGCGATGAAATCCATGCATGCATGAGAGAAAATCAGTGCGATGAAAAGGAAAAAGAGTTTGTGCACACAAGTCATTGATTCGGCACATCGAAATAAAAATATTGCGCCAGAAGCAAAGGGTATAAAATCCAAGGACTCTGCGTGCTAAAAAATCCCAGTGCGCTGGAAAGAGGACCAATGGTAGGACAATGCAACAATTCAAAAAATGACGACTGTGGAAATCAAACGCCAAATGGCCGCAATGGGTGGAACTGTGACATCCCGAAAACAGAGGTAAAGACCATAGCAAGACGAAAAGGGAAAAGTTAAAAAAAAAGACACAAAGGAAAATATTTAAAATGTACAATAGTACCATGCACAGGAAATGCAACCAAAATTGAAAAGGGGACAATTGTCAGTGCAGAACAGTTGTCACTCCTTCGTCCTACTATAAATTTGGAAAAAAGGGAGAAAAAGAAAGTCATTGTGTCAATTTCTAAGGAGAGAATGCAAAGTCAAGTGGAAGAGAGCTAGAGAGATAATTCGATCGAGCATTCATCGAGTTCACATATTTCGAGCCTAGACCCCGTCGAAATGTCACCACCACGAGTTGGAGAGTCAGGCAAGGCCAACAAGAACACATGTAGTACTTCTCGTGTGACAGACGCAAGGGAGAAAGAGACACCTATAGTGGTGGATGTGGATAAACTCTACACACTAGAGTATGAAAGAAACCTGGTGACAGTAGAGGAGGAGAAAAACCCCACGCATGAGGCCAGGCTGATGGAGGAGGACCCCGAACGAACTGAAACTGACACTTTGAGGGGACAATGTAATGTCCCCAAGGCCGAGCCCTATTGTAAATCATGTTTACTAATTTTAAATATTTTTTATGAACTGTAATTAAATTTTATTAGGCTGGTGAGCCTAGTTTTGATAAGTTGAGAGGCTTATGTATGTATTAGACTGGAGAGCCTAAGTATCAAAGGCTAGGAGCGTATTGTTGTAAATGTAACTATGCACTTTGTTAATAAAATATAAACACCTTTGCGTGTAGACCGACCATGAAGAAAGAGTGATGGGGGACTAAGTCTCCATAACACTGGGAAA
>JZKD02S1674746.1:299835-310076 GCA_000966675.3 Picea glauca
CCAAAGCTCATCTAAGGCGTTACTTGTTCTTGTTTTAACTTTCTTGTAAATTCATCCTTGTTTGCTGTTGCTTTAACATTTTCTTAACTTTTCCTTGTGAAATAATTCTTGTTTTATGTTTCTTACATTTTCATAACTTTTCCTTGTAAATTCGTTCAGATTGTTTATTCTGCTTTAACATTTTCTTATCAATTCAAGGTTCATCCAGGTCACTTGTTCTTTGGATTGGTTGATGCAGATTGCAATGCAGCTTGTGGGCAAAGATGCAAGGAAGCATCCCGCCATAAGGTATGTTTAAGAGCTTGCGGTACATGCTGTGCCAAATGCAACTGTGTTCCTCCTGGGACATCAGGAAACAAGGATGTCTGCCCCTGCTATGCCAGCTTGAAAACACATGGAAATAAACCCAAGTGTCCTTGAGTATGATATATACACTACACATTACAGATGTACACTTAAATGATATATACACATCTGTCACTATGCTTATTATGGCAACAAACCCAAGTGTCCTTGAATATGATATATACACATCTGTCACTAGACTTATTGGGCTATCCAGCTTTGGGATATACTTATTGGGCCTATATATAAATATAGTTATTGGTTTTTGGGCTATCCAGCTTTGGGATATACTTATTGGTCATGTATATAAATACAGTTATTGGTTTTTAGGATAGGCATATTTATATCAAATATAAACAGGATGCACTTGCGATCCTTACTATACTCTGTCTGTATACAGTTGTACACTATTTATACAATGAATAATTGTTAATACCCAGTGTGTATACAGTTGTATACTATTTATACAATGAATAATTGATTATGAGTGTTAGGGAATACAAATATTTGTAACGGCAGTTAAAAAGGCTTGGCTTCTGATGCTGGAACCTGTTAAATATTTTCCATGAAATTTGAAGATCTGTTATCGTATTAGGTTTTACAGTTTTACTAAAGTTTATTATGAGTCTTATAACTTTAAAGTTAAAACCATGAAAGTCTTATAACCTCAAAGTTTGAATTTCAAACTATGAGATTGATGTGAAAGTGCTACAGGGCTGAATTTCAAACTATGAGATTGATGTGAAAGTGCTACAGGGCTAACATTAGCCTACATGCTCTGATATAATCTGCATTTAAATTACTTACTTTGTTAAAGGTGAATATCTAAATTTCCACTATCATGGTACACCACACTGTAATTTTAATCACTTTGTTATGAGTAGATATAAAAATTTCAAGCACAATGACAACATTGACAATATCTTTTAAATTATATCCATCCATGTATCTTTAATAAAAAAAAAAATTAAACCCTTCAAATTATATCCATCCATGTATCTTTAATAAAATTTCTTTAAACTCGGTAAAAATTTTACAGATAATATCCATGTCCATCTACCATGAACAAAATCTTCTTATTTGAAGAAAAGGAAAAGTTTTTAGATTATATCCATCTACCACGAACCTTCTCATTTGAAGAAAAGACAAAGTTTTCAGATAATATCCATCTCCATCTACCATGAACAATTCAAATTCTAAAAGGTAAAGGTAATAAGAGAAAGATGTGAGACATCTTTACTTATTTAGATACTGATAATATCATTTTACTTATTTACAGTATTTTGATCACTTTGTTATGGGTGGACATAACATTTCTATTAATAAAAGGACAATGATACAATATTTGTAATTTTAATAACTTTGTTATGAGTAGATATAAAATTTCTACTATCAAAAGGACAATGATAATATTAACAATATCTCTTAAATTATATCCATCCTTATACTTTTTCTCAAAAAATTTCAAGTTTTTCACTTTTTATAGGTGGATATTAAATTTCTACTATCAAAAGGACAATGATAGTATTGACAATATCTTTCAAATTATATTCATCCTTGTACTTATTCCCAAAACTTTTCAATTATTTTTTTTTAAATTGAAAAATAAAAAGTTTTAGATAAATTTTTCAACTTTACAAAAAAAATAATAATTTTTTTTAGATAATATCCTTAGCCATCTATCATTAACCATACTTCTACTATCAAAACGACCCATTAACCATACTTCTACTATCAAAAAGACAATGTGACAATTATAATATTGGCAATATCTCTCAAATTATATGCATCTTTGTACATCTCACAAAACTTTTTTAAAGTTGGAAGAAAAGATATGACAATATCTCTCAAATGATATGCATCCTTGTACCTCTCACAAAACTTCAAACTTTTTAAAAAATTTGAAGAAAAGGTAAAAGTTTTAGATATGTTTGACACAGTATCCATAGCCATCTACCATTAACAAAACTTCTTATTTGAATAAAAAGTAAAGATAATAGGAAAAATATGTGATACATCTTTATTTATTTTGATAATAATAATATCATCTTTCTTTATTTTGATATCAGTAATATATTTTACTATAAATGCCTTGGCTTTACAAGTATTGTTTTATTTACAATGTTTTTTTAATTTCAAATTTAAGCTTTCTAATAATTAACTTCAAAAGGGTGAGAAGAGGATAGAGTCATATATATATAGAGAGAAACTATATGGATAGGGATGTTAATGTGTAATAATTTAATTAGCTTTATTTATTTTGGTATTAGTAATATATTTTACTATAATTTTTTTGGTTTTTTAGGTATTGTTTTATTTGCAATGTTTTTTTAATTTCAAATTTATGCTTTCTAATAATTGACTTCAAAATGGTGGGAGGAGGGTAGAGTCATATATGTGGAATATCTATATGTGTAGGGATGTTAATGTGTAATAATTTATTTGGAAGTAGAGAGTATTATATATGAAATGTTTATATATGTAATGGTTTGGTGATTTCATTTGCAAAGACAAAGTGCCTATGTAAGATGTTTATATGTAATGATTTCATTTCAAAGAGCAAACTGTTACATATAAAATGTCACGATTTTATTTGGAAGGACAAAGTGTTTTATACAAGATGCTTATGTGTTATGTTTAATGATTTCATTTCAAAGAGAAAAGTGTTACATATAGAATGTCATGATTTTAGTTGGAAGGGGAAAGTGTTTTAGAGGGGATGGCTATGTGTAATGATATCATTTCAAAGATAAAAGTGTTACATATAGAATATCATGATTTCATTTAGAAGGGCAAAATATTTTATACGGGTTGTTTATGTGTAATGATTTCATTTGGAAGAGCAAAGTGTTATATATGTGATGTTCATGTGTAATGATTGGAAGGGAAAAGTGTCATATATCAAATTTCTATCTAGTGATTTCATTTCATACTAATATGACTATCAATATATTATGGTGAAAATGAATGTGGAATGATTTCATTTGAAAGCGAAAAGTGTCATATAAAATATTCATGTGTAATGAATTTATTTAAAAATGGTAAAGTGTTATATATGGGATGTCTATATCTAATGATTTTATTTCAAATTAATATAATTAATATATTTATGAATATATTATTATGATATTGCAAAAGTATATGTAATGGTTTCATTTCACATTTGTATAATATCAATATATTTTTACAATAATGAAAGATGAGTACAATAACTTTTTGTGATAATGAAAGATGAACATAAGAAATTGAAAAAAAAATTGTGATAATGAAAAATGAGTATAAGAAATTGAAAAGAAACATTTCTTCTTGTTTTAAAAAAATGTTTTTTTTTGTTAAATTCTTAATTTTTAGTATGAAATTCAGTAAAAAGAAATTTATAGATTTATAAAGAACACGCATATTATAAGTAGGATTCCAATATAGGTGGAAATAATAGCATTTTTCTTTTTCTTATTTTCAACAACCATCGCTAGAGTAGGGGAAAACCCCTAAACACTTCCTCTCATTTGGGTAAACCCTAGAAGAATAGGGGAAAACCCCCAAGTACTTCCCTTCATTTGGGTAAACCCTAGAATATTCAAGGCACATGGTAGGTCAACAACAAGGCTTGAAGCACTACAAGGAGAACACCTTCTTGTGGAGGTTTGTACAGAATCTCCTCAAAAAATCTATCCCTTTTTTGTTTATAGCGAAGGTTCTTAGTGGAGGTGGACGACTAGAGGCTTTTATAGAGGTTTTTTTATAGATGTGCCTTTAAGGTGCATACACACTGGTGCGTACATAAACAATAAAGAATCGGTGCTTCAATGTTCAAAAGCAACATCATACATGATCCAGGTAGATCTAAGAATGATAAAAAATTGGCAGTTTGAAATATTGATGAAAATGACCCCATTACGTAGATCTCGACAAGATATTTCCAATGCAATTTGAACAGGCTCAAATGGACGTCATATGAGAAATATATGGTCTCTAAATTTTTGACAAAACATGCAAAAAAGGCAAAAGGAGGTGTCACGCGGCATCACTGGAAGGATGACACATGGCATTGTATGGATGAACACGTGGATTGTATGGCACTGACGTGACAAATGACATGTGGTAGTACGATGGTGACAGGGCAGCTAACTAGGTGTGCGTTCAGGTGATGTGGCCCAATTAGAGGCTACCACATGACACCCTCTGATTGGCCAATGTGCCGTAAGGGAATCAAAATTTTTTGGGCTTGATAGGAATCAAACCTTGACCTCATCAGAATAGTCCAACAGTCTTAACCAATATGCAAAACCGCGCCATCGAATATGTCGAACAAGAATCTTATATTTAAATTTTATTGTAACTGATATGCCATAACGCAGGTGCGTCGGCCGGGATTGACCCCACGACCTCTGGACTTATGGCATGCCATTTTAACCAACGCGCTAATAACGCTTGTTATAAATCCCACCAAGGAATATTTCATTTAAGTTTTATTTAAATGCCCAACCAAAATGTAACGATGGTCAGGGGGGTTTGACCCCTCGACCTTCACTATATAAACTCAACACCCAACCATTACACCACAATGTTATTTGGTGCCAAGAAACTCTTCCATTTTGGTTTTGTTATGTTTTTCTTAGTCTTTTGAGATATATTGAGTGTTTATAGCCAAAATATCCAGTCTTCCGAGGCGTAACTGATCTGGATTTAAGAGCGGAACGAACTGATTAATAGACTGAATACAATAAACATAGAGATAGGAAGAATAAAAAAAATATCCAGTGAACAATATCTTCTATTAAATAATGAAATAGGTTGAAACTGTAAAACTGCAGAATTGGAACTTGCTCGAATGGTGGTAGCTATCTCTGAGAAGAGATGTGGCTGCTACACGCATCTGTCTGAGAAGAATGGATTACAATGAGGCTCCAGAGTCCCTTTTCATATTACTCATGAATGCCAAAACCATATACATCCAAAAACCTAACCCTAGATGGTGAAACGCCAAAAGTCATGTGGGCCCTATGCGTAAGTTGGTGTAATTTGGTACCTCAACTTCCTAGGGTCGTAACTTTTGCATACGACCTCCATTTTAGGCACGTGATAGCCCGTTGGAAAGGTATTTTAGAGAACTACACATTCCACCATTAGACTCTAACTCTGTCTATAGTCTAATTGTGGCGATTCAAGAAAACAATGTTTAGGGCCCCAAAATAGCCCTTGAAGTACAACAAGATGTGTTGACATGAAAACATACAAAATAAGCCAGTTGGATTAGGCGAGAGGCCACCCATATCGAACTGGAGAATGTGTGAAGCTTAAGACAGCCCCATAAGTGTATAACTCACAATTATAAAGTAGTACAAAAAGACGTTATGAATCACAAACAGACACGAGGAGCCAGTTGGAATAGGTGGGTAGCCACCAATATCCACCTGGATCAATCCTCCCCGCTTAGGAAGAAATGGTATCCATTGCGTTGAGTTCCTCCATCAGGTGAGGAAACTTCTGTTGGATTTGTCCACGAGGGAGCCATTTTCCTTGGTGTAGGAGTTGCCTTGCCTTGACAACCCGAAAAGATGGATTTGTTGTTGGAGAGTGCCTTTTACCTGTGTGTCCACTATCTGATCGGTGGATGCTTGTTCCATGCAGTCAGAGTTGAGATCTGTTGGTGTTAGTTATTTGATGATCTCACTGGTGTCCAATAATGGTGGAAAATATGGCCGAAGGATTTCCACATTGAATATTGGATGCAGACCAAGGAAGGGTGGAGTGTTGAGCTCAAAATCATTGCTACCCATAACCTTGGTGATAGTGTAAGGCCCATAACGAAGTGGACGAAGATTCCGATGGGGCCCGGTGAGACGCTCCTTCTGTAGATGTAACCATAATTTGTCGCCAACCTGAAACTGGTGTGGTACCCTATGTTTATCATGGCGTTGCTTGTACTTAGCATTGGATTTCTGCAAAATATCCTGGACCTATTGGCATATGTGCTCAATCCACTCAATAAATCTGGTGGCTTTCTCGATCGCAGACTCAACATGGGAAGAGTCCATCTGTGCGTTGGCAAGAGGAAGTGCAACATCAATGGGTCCCAAGGTTTGGAATCCCAGACCCATCTGAAATGGGCTATGGCCGATGGAAATATGGAGAGGCCGGTTGTAATTGTGTTGGACATATGGGAGACTCTTGTCCCATGTACGGGGATGCTTAGAATTGTACATGCACAGGATGTGCATAATCATCCGATTGACGACCTCAGTTTGGCCATCAGTTTGGGGGTGGAAAGAAGTGGATTTTGTGAGCTTGGTGTCCAACAGAGACCAGAGAATCGACCAAAAGGTGTTGAGGAACCCGTTGTCTCAGTCGGAGACGATGGTCTGTGGTATCCCAAAGTGAACCCAAACTCGTTCAAAGAAGAGCTTGGCAGTATGAAGAGCATGACGGTCGTTCTACAATTTCCTTTGTGTCTGTATGAACTGCAAAGACTTGTGATCAATGTGTATGATCATCTCTATCCCCATAATGTAATGCTTCCATTGACGACAAGCTTGTATAATGGAATACATTTCCTTGTCATAGGTGGGGTATTTTTGGACAGTATCGAAGATTCTCTCACTATGGTATGCCACCGGATGCCTGTGCTGAGTGAGAACTGCACCCACATCATAGTCAGATGCATCAGTCTCAATATTTAATGGTTGTTGCAGACCAGGCAAGAAGAGTATTGGAGTTGAGCACAAACGATGTTTCAGATATTTGAATGCTCGTTGTTGATCCTTCCCCCACAAAAAATTGGCCCTACCATCACCCTTAGTCACCTGGCTAAGGGCCCATGCAATATGGGAGAATCCCAACACAAACCGTCGGTAAAAATTAGCGAGTCCCAGGAAGCTCTAAAGCTCGTTCAGTGTGGTCGGGGCTGGCCAGTCACGAATGACTTAGATCTTAGTTGGATCAACATGTACCCCATGCTCATCAACAATCTAGCCCAGGTATTAGATCATGTTCATGCCGAAAGAGTATTTTTCCAAGTTAGATTAAATCTTGTGTTGCCACAGAGTACTCAAAACCTATTGAATATGCCACATGTGCTCCTCCCATGTTCTGCTGAAGATGAGGATGTCATACAAATATACTACCACAAAGGAGTTGGTGAAGAGTCTCAATACATCGTCCATTAACCTCATGAAAGTGGTTGGTGCATTTTTTAAGCTAAAGGGCATGACTAGCCATTCGTAGAGACCTTCTTTAGACTTGAAGGTTGTCTTCGAGACATCAATTGGTTCAATGGGAACCTGGTGGTAGCCAGAATTTAGGTCAATATTGTTGAAGAACTTTTCCCCCTTGAGTTGGTCAAGAAGTTCATCAATCCTGGGAATGGGGTAGCGATTCCTGACTGTGATTTTGTTTAAGGCTCTGTAATCAATGCAGAGTCACCAAGTCCTGTCCTTCTTCTGCACCAATACAATCAAGCTTCTGCAAGGGGAGCAGCTAGGTCTGATGTGCCCCTTTTGAAGAAGCTCTTGGATCTGACGCCTGATTTCGTCATTCTCCATCAACGAGCACCAATAGACTAGTCCATTAGGTAGAGGTGCGTCGAGGGTCAGATCAATTGGATGCTTGACTTGGCAGTGTGTCTGTACCCCTATAGGTGAGACAGAGATGTCTCTGTATTCTTCCACGATCTCGTCTACTTGCTTCTACTGCAAAGAGAGGCATTGTGTAGAGGCCACAGATGTGGCGAAAACCTTTTTCTTACTGTGAGAACGGATGACAAAGAAGACGAACTTCCCAGTCTATGAAATTACTTTACTGCATTGCTTAGTAGAGATTAAATAAATAGCAGTGGGCGGTGCCACCTTTGGGATCCTGTACAATTGTCTACCAAAAGTAATAATAACACTGTGGGGTCTAGACTCATACACAAGATCATGCTTCCACAAATATGGTTGTCCTAAAATAACATCACAAACTTCAAGGGGAGCAATATCACACAGTACCTCATCTTTGAAAGGCTTGATGTCGTAGGGCAGATGAGACTGTTGGCTGACAAGGAGATCTCTTCCTTGACGAAGTCAGCCGATGGTGTAGGGCTATGGGTGCACTGTCATTCGCAGGCTCAACCGATTGATGACCTTTGATGAAATCAGGTTCTTCTAACTACCGTTGTCAACAATGAAATGAATTGGGCCCCCCTTGACCCACATTTGCGAGTGGAAGAGGCGTTCCCCTTCCTCTGGTTCTTCTGGTTCTCTTAGCTAGAATTTCATGGTAGCGACCATGACATTGGGTTCAACATCGATAATCCGCTTCCCTCCTTCAAGACTTGCCTCAGAATCAGAATCGGTCTCTGACTCAGAAGCCTTCATCTCGGCCATGAGGGACTGCTTGGAGCGACATTCATCGATGTTGTTCCAAGGGCTTTTATGGCACTCAACGCAATTCATTTCGTCTCAAACGGACGTCGGGAGTGAGAGATATCGCGATCTGTCCGAATCGCCAAACAGTAAAAAAAATGGATGTTGACTGGGCAGTCCGTACAGTCCGTACGGATGCTGACGTGGCTTGACCGTACATGTTGACGTGGCGACCGTACGATGACGTGGCAAAGGTTATGTGGCAGTTTGATTGGTTGGCAGTTGGTCGAATCGTGTTGTGACATGTGGCATCATTTTCGATGAATGGTGAGGTGCCACGTGGCCCAGTCATGGGCTGCCACATGGCACCCCTTTATTGGTTGTTTGGTTTGTTAATTAAAAATATATTGGGTCAACCGGATTCGAACCGACGACCTCCTCCACACTTAGCGCCTTCGCAACGGGCCTCCGACCAACGGGCCACCGGGAATTACTTGTAATGTAAATGGGTTTAAATGTACTTAAAGTCAAAGTATGTGTTGCATGGCGGGGGGGTCGGGCTGGGACTTAGCCCCGACCCCCGGTTCTATTGTGCGTTGATATGACCATACCACCAGTGGTTTGCGCGCGGAGTTAAGTTTGAAACCCACAATTATATTGTTTGTTAACATATGACCATATATGTAATGTATTGGCGGGGGATTTGTGTTGTTTAAAGATGTGGTTCTATGTGTTGAACCATGTGACCATGCCCTATGTGAAAAGGGGCATGGGTTTATGTTTATTAAGCCACGGTTCTATGCAAAATCCATGCGAACAAGTGCTAGAGCACGGAAGGGGTTAGGGCCAGCGCTTAGCCCTTAGGGCTAGCGCTAGGCCATATGAAATGCATGTGACCTCAACTAGGAGCGTGCGGGAGGGAGTTATATGGTTTTGTAACCGTTTAGCCTCTTGCTTTTAGCCCGAGGTCGTATGACCCATGTGTCTGAGTGCTTGATGGTTGGGGGCTGGAGGCGCCCTAACCATCCTACAGTTTGGACCGGTTTTCGGTTATGCGTCGGTCTAGGTTTTAACGCACATTTTGGAGCGTGTTCTTGGTTCATGCACACAGAGGTGCATTTTGGCGAACCAGTTTCAGAAAGCTTGAAGGAGGAAAATGGAGGAGGCTTAACTTCTTCATCTTTTGGCCGATTGAGGTGCCGTAAAAGCCCAGCTAGGGGTTTTTGGACGTGTTGGATCCATTGGTGTTGTTTTCAAGGCCATTTGAAGACTTCTTCTGCAATTTTTTCACCATTTAAGTTTCAGCAAGCTCCAGGGAGCTTGAAGCCCGCATTGATGGAGGACATGGTTTGGTGAGCCTATGTTTGTTTTCTGTGATTGAATAATCATTTTTGGCTAATTGATATGCTCTAAACACATTGGGACAGGTTTTAGAGGGGTTTGAGGACTTTTACAGGTGTTTTTTCCAAAGAGAAGCTCAGGGAAGCTTATGGCCACATGTAGAAGAGGTCATGCCCGGATAAGCCATGATCCGTTTTCAGAGTTCTATTAGTC
>JZKD02S1674746.1:310327-324784 GCA_000966675.3 Picea glauca
ATAAGTTTATCTTGCATATTTTAACACATGAAGCAAGGTCCTGTAAAGTTTATTTTAATGAAGTAGAGGGTGCTTGCATAGCATAACAAGTCAGCCTTCTATTTTCAGATCACACACCATTTTCCTTTGTCCTTCTTCATCTTCTCGTTTCCATTCTTGTGTTGTGGCTTGGACGGATTGTCCTGAGGGAAACCATCTCAACTTGGTCCCTATTACACATTATTTTGGTCACCTCGGTAATCACTTGACAACATGTGTTCATGTTCCCTAAAAATATTAAAAGAGACTTTCTCCATGGGAAAAGTGATTTGCTTTCCTTTGCCAAAAACCATATGAAGGAAGGTCGTTGCACCCTGCTTTATGCATGGGGTGTGACGATACCTGATCATTGCAGTATACACTATACCTGGACTGCGATGTCATCGCATGTTGCTTGTGCATAGGGTGCGATGATGCTTAAAGCATGGGAAAAGTCAAATTTCATGAATGTTCTAGAAGGGAATCTTCTAGAAGATGAGGTGGCCTCCGATTGGTTTGGATCTTACTCACTTCACAGATTTGGTGGGATCATCCTAATCTCCTCATCCATCTCTCTTTCACACTATATAAAGAGGGATGTCTCATGGAAAAGGCTAAGGTTGAATAAGCTAATATTTGTATGGAGAGTTCTACTTCAGATTATGCTTGAGAGATTTGCTTTAGTTCTTCATGTCAGATTGTGGATCTTCTTCATGCAAGACATTTTGGAGCAAAGGTGTGTGTGTTGAAGCAAAGAGCCATTGAAAGGGGACCTTGCAACATCAAGGCATAGGTTGTATTCTCCACTTTCTATTCACTTAATACATTAATGCATTTATTCCCTATATAAGCATCTCATCTTCTATTGTATAATTCCTTGATGATATACACAGACTTCATTAGAATATATATATCTTTGTTCTCTTTCTTTGTTGGTTTGTGATTCTTAGACAAGCTAACTATTCTGCAAACTCAAGGAAGGAGATACAAAGAGGATGCTAGCAAGGAAAAGCGTCATTTAAAATGTATGTCACTTGTGACCCATTAAAATAGTTCATATGATGATGAATTTTAAGGCGAAGTGTGCATTATGTTCTATTTTTTTCTAGTTTCCTGTGGAATCTAGGGAGATCTGTTTATGTCCGAATTTACTGATTAATCTAATAAAAACATTGGAGACCATACTGGGGAGAGAACTTTCTTTTGGTTTTTTTCCTCTTATTTTCTTTTAGCCTAACTTCTTTTGGTCAATTTCATTCTCTGAGTCTGTGGGTGATCCATCTAGAATCCCTGGGTCTGAAGGTTCAGTAAGATTTTTTTTTTGTCTTTCCATTTTCCTTTAGTTATAGAGATCGTCACACTGTACTATATAGAAAGACCGCGACGATCCCTTGACGTCACATCCTACTGGTGTAGACCATTGCGATGAAGTCACACTGTAACCTATTGGTAGCATGCGACGACCCTAGATTGTCACACTGTGCTCCATTGCAACCTGCGACGATTCCTGTAGGAATTGTTCGAGAGAGCCAATTTTTCTTTCTCCACCCATTCTTTTCTCAATTTCCTAGGATGAACTTCTGATACTAGTGATTGATTGATTTATAAGTTTGAAGCTTGCATTTGATTGGTTTTCAGGAATTGAAAGTTTTTCTTTGTAATTTTGCAAGCTTTGCTTTTGATTTTTGTCACAAGGGTATAATCTTTGGATCTTGGTCCTGAGTGCTTGTTTGAAAAAGGGTCTTTGATTTGTTTGAAGTTTTGGATTTTTTTTACTTTTCAGATTGTTTATTGATTGAGAGACATTTTTGTTTGCATTTGACAAAAGGCTTTCCTATCATTTTCATTTTTGTCTACATTATGAGTTTGATTTGGGCATTGTGTTGAGAATGTGTTAATTTTCTTGGATTACATTTTCTTTTCTTCATTACATCTCTGATCTGATTTGAAAATAAAGAATTGAATTCATTCTTCTTTTTAGTGATTTTTCACAAGAAATTTATTTCATTCAAAATATTTGTTAAAAGAGAAAATTGGAAAATTTTGTAACTTTTGATTATTTGGGATTTTGTTCATTCAAAAATTGAGAAATTGTGTTTCGTAGCTTTTGTATTTCAAAAAGAGATACCTTCTCCCTACTGTAATTAGAGTTCATCGAATTGAAATATTGCATATTCATCTCTTCTTGCATTTTATTGGGTGAATATCACATACGTTATCAGTTTTATTTCCATCTCCCTTTTGTGTAAACAACAACCTTTAAAATACATCGTAATTTTAAAATTTATTAGCAACTTTTATTTTCTAGAAATTCTCTTCCCCAGCATTAGCTAGGATAGCACTTTGGAATAGGTTGTAAGGAACACTCTCCAAAGCATCAAAACACACAATAGTATTGCGTGATAGGGAGAGTTCAAATACACTTGTTGCATTTTGTCCTGGGAAGCCCTTCTAACACAAGGATCAATCATGAGGTCGCATTAGGATTGGTAGAGTTACTCACCCTAGTTTGTCGGTCTTAGTGTAGAGATTGCGCGTATTATTGGGGTCACTTGAGAACAAAATCTTGTGGGGACCTTCTTGAGTTGATTTTGGGCTAGATACCCTGCCTTTACGCATGTATCATACTATCGACTATTTCCCCAGGCATCATTGTCGTAATTGGTAACCTATCTCTTTAGGGTCTTTACACAAGGTGACTATGGAGGGGAAAGTATTCACGTTACCTAGAATCGATGTTGGCCAAACTCACTCGGGCTCCTTGGAGGGCATACCCACAATTATGTGTGGGAGATTGCACCAGGGTGTAAGTCTGTTAAGTAGATCGTCAACGTAAATTTTCCACCCACTTTATCCCAACCCCTTCTTGTCTTGACTTCCCGATGTTGGATTTCATCATCAACTGGTGACTTCAAAATAATAAGGTTTGTTTGCTTGGTTTGATTTCTAGATTTTATTGGTGAGTGTTGTTTATTTATCTAGTTGGCCATAGATTTGTTTCACTCTTTATTGGGTGCGGCCAACATCGTCCTTCGTCGTTCACGTAGGATGAAAGGGATACCTCCGGAAGATCCGGAAGGTTACCTCCCTTTGCTTCCTAACTGACCAGAGGGATCTCCTGAAGGAGAAGTCATTAAGGAAGTAGCCTTTGAGATTGGAAGTTCAACTCCTTTAGAGGAATCGATACTTCCCCCAAATCCGTTGTTGAGTGTTATACAAGATCCACATTTTCTCCGGATGAATTCATCAGGAGAACTTGTTGTTGACGAAAATATTGAAGTACCTACTGGACCTAATGCTGAGTTTGGAGTAGGCGATCCACTTTTTCAGAGTGAGTCATTTAGAACCCTGGTTCGTACTACTGGATTTTTTCGGAAAGACTCCTCGGGACATGATATTTTTGATAAACTAGCATTTCTGGCATCGCAAATGCCTATGACTTCTGCTGCTTATATAATACCTTTAGATCATTTCACTGGTGCAACCAGTAATGTTGTCACAGTTCCAGACCAATTATTAATTGGTTCTCACTTGATTCTTCCTCTCCAGATCGCCAACTCTACCATGGTCCCACAAGCTATGACTATTTCTGCCGGAAATGTGGTTATCATTCAAGCTCCTATTGGAACACCACTTCTGCTTAGATTAAATCCATCACTTCCCCCTGTGTATAACTCTTTGAATACTTCCATTGCTATTCTTTCCCAGAATCCATCCGGAGGGTATAACCTTTTTTTTTCCTCCTGGGTATAATCTTTCTAGTCACTTTGTTCCTACACCTACCCAGGTTCTCTCCAGGGGGCCTTACGTTCCTCCTCCACCTTTGTCTGGAGGATATAGTCATCCTAGCCCTAGTGGCTCCAATCTAGTTGGAGGCACTAGTCATTATGTCGCTTCTGGTTTTTAGATTCCTAGTGTAGGCCAACCTCAACTTGGGGGGCAACCTCAAGTTGGAGGCCATAACCTAGTTTATGGGCAAAGTATACCCGGATTACAATCTCAACCTTGGAATCTTCCTTTCCAAGGGAATCAACAACTGTCTGGGGGGAAACATCCTCAAGTTAATTATTTTGTACCCCCTCACCTCGAAAAAATGTACTCGGGTTCTATGAATCCTACACGGGGTCAAAATTTTCAGTCTAATGTTCCTTTCCAAGGGAACATACCCAATCAACCAAACCCTGTTGGTTATTTGACCCAAAATCCTCCACAGCTGAATTTGTCAGGACTGTCTAACTTTATACAGACTTCTTATGGTCCTACTGGTATACCTACGGGGCTTCCTCCTCAGAATTACCAGTTTCCTCAAGTGAATAGACAGTTGCCTTTTCTTGCTACTTTGGATTTACCAGATTTATCTAGGATTTTTAATGATCCTATTTTACATTCTCCTTATTGGCCTGTCATACCAGCCAAATTAATGTATGAAATTCCTAAGTTTGACGATCAATCAGGAGAAGAACCAAATAATCATGTCATGACTTTCCATCTTTGGTGTTTGTCCAACTCATTGATGGATGAATCTATAAGATTACGACTTTTCAAACAAACTCTTACGGGTTTGGCAATCAAATGGTATATTGAATTACCACGAGGATTCTTTAATGACTTTAACACTTTGGTCATGGCATTCTTAACGCATTACCAGTTGCCAATTCAATACGAGACAGGAACCAAAATTTTGAGTTCTTTTAAACAATCCTCTTCAATTCATATTTTTTTATCATATCCATGAGTGGAGGAGGAGAAGACGCTTAATCAAAGCTCCCCTTCCTGATCAACTATTGGCTGAGTGGTTTACCAAATCACTCATTGGGCCCATATCTCATGATGTCACCATGGGTGGTGTCATCACTGAAGAGCAGGCGATTAGTCATGCTCAATATCTAGATCTCGTTTATTCACAAATGGTCACCTTATACGACTTGATCCTTGATGCTCCTCGTCCTTCTACGAATACTACCCCAACACCTCTAGTAGCTTCTCATGTTGTTGATGGCATGATTGTCACCTTTTATGCTGAAACTCAGTCTACACAAGTCGGTCATGCCAATCCCAAGTCTACCACTTCTAATGTACAAAATACTCCTACTCCTACTCCTTCCCCCGGTAAAACTTCCGAAGTTAATTTGGTTCAATTGGCACCTATTGGTAAAAATCAAAATAAAAAGAAAGGGAAGGGTAAGAATAAGGAGGACAAAAATAATAATCAACAATCTGAAAAACCCAAAACACAACCTAATGATGACAAGGACAAACGTAAACCGTGTTATCCTTGGCTTATCGGTGGTGATGACCATTATATGAAATATTGTACACGACGTGCTAAGGTTACTAAGTTCATGCAGGGGACCAGGAAGCCTCCTACACCTGTCATTTTTTCACAACCTTTTCCTTCTCAGCAGCAGGCCCAATTGGTCATTCATGACCAACCTTCTCCCTCTACCACATATTATGTGCTTATGTGTATTGGTGACTCCAAGAAGAATGAAGTTGCAGTCGCAACTCGAGCCAAAGATTATTCTTCATCAAAAGAGAAAGTTGATGATTTACCACCTCCATTGGTTCAACCTACTCCCCCAACTTCACCTCCAAATGGTCCTCTTCATCTCGAACAACCAGGTCTAGATATAGTTCTTCGTCCCCATCCCAAGGGTGTTGTTCGAAATTATTCATTTAATCCTCATGCACATGCTGCCAAAAACTATAGTATTGTAGAAGACCTTGCGCCAGCACCCTCTACAATGTCGGCTTTCAAAGTCCTTCAAAGTTGTCCTACTCAACAAAAGGAGTTGTTAAAGGATATTGGTGGAATTGATCCTACTGATACTAATTTAATAATATTTGATGTGGAAGATCATATTCCAAGGCTTCCTCCTCAATTTGCATTTCAGATCCAAGTGGTTGTGGAAAATAAGAATATATGTCGGACCATTATTGACGAAGGAGCCTCGAATTGCATTATGCCTGTCACTTTTTGGAAAGCTATTGTCTCTCCTGCCCTTACAGAGTCACACAATACTCTTAAATGTTTCAATGGTACAGGGTTTAAACCTTATGATGTTCTTTTGTCATTGTCTATTACGTTAGAAGGTAAAGCGGTTAACGTTGAGGTTGAGGTCTTTGATGCACCTCTCAATTATAACCTTCTACTTGGTTGTAGCTGGATTGACTCCTGTGCGCAATTGTTTTATTCTTTTCCAAGTGTTACATTTCCTGCACCAAGGAAAAGTCATTACTGTTGATCAACTGGCCTTCTTTAATTCCGATTCGCGTACTAGCAACGTTCCTTTTATTTTGAAAACAACTCCTGGTTATGAGAATTTCGGCGTGGGTATTTTAAAAGATTCAACCTTTGGGTACTTCACCTATTCTACCACCTGATATTCCTTTTCTTTTTGTCTCCTCGATTAACATGATCTCAAACTTTGTTCGTGAAACCCCTGAGTCTTATGACCTGTGGATAGTACCTAAATCTGGTGATTATCTACATTATGGTGACAAGATGCCTTTAAGTCCAGTGGAATCAACTTATCAAGCTATTCAATCGAAAACTCCTTCTCCTCCTTCTCTTTGTGATACATCTCCCGATCCATTCCACGTGATCTTTCCTACTGATGAGATGATCATGTTGGTCATGTATATGGAAGATACTCCATGGGATGATGGGCATCATCGTTCTATTCTCTTCCTAGAACATGAGACCATAGAGATTTACCAATGGATTTCGACTCCGTCTAATGTTGTTGTTATTTCTTCTGTTCCTCAGTCAACACACAATGTTTTGTATGAAGGGAACTTGAGTAACATTTCACCTACCATTCCTCTTGACATATCAATTAAACCCAGGGTCATGGAAAATGTTCATATCGGTGCCTCATGTTCTACTGATGAGGTCTCCACTTATAAATCCCTTTTCCAAGAATTCCGTGACGTTTTTGCCTGGAGTTATGAAGAAATGTCTGGTATTGATCCTGATATTGTTGTGCATGAGATTAAGACTTACGCAAACGCTAAACCCATTTGGTAGAGACTTCGCCTAGTACATCCACGTAAAGTCGCTTCTATTAAGCTTGAAGTTGAAAAAATTCTTAAAGATGACTTTGTCTATCTTGTGGCTTTGACTGATTGGGTGTCCAATATTGTTTCGGTTAACAAGAAACAAGGCACGATCTGTGTTTGTGTATATTATAGGGATATAAACAAAGCTTGTCCCAAGGACAATTATCCAACCACTTTTGTTGACCAGATTGTTGATGACTATGCTAGGAGTGAAATATTCTCCGTGATGGACGGTTTCTCCAACTATAATCAAATCAATATTTTATCAGTGGATCAACATAAGACTGCTTTTATTTGCCCTTGGGGAACCTTCGCATACTGAAAACTTCCTTTTGGTCTCAAAAACGCTGGGGTGACTTTTCAGCACGCTATGTCTTATGATTTTCATGAAATTAAGCACATTGTACAACCCTATATAGATGATCTACCAACACATTCCATGCATCGTCAAGATCACTCAACACATTTATGGGCCATTTTCCTACGATGTCGTTATTATCGCATACGTTTGAATCCGCATAAATGTGTTTTTTGTGTGGAATCTGACTGACTTCTTGGTTTTATCATGTCTGTACATGGGATTCGGGTAGACACCTTGAAGCTTGAGGCTATTCTTAATCTACCTCCTCCTTCCATGCTATGCCATCTCCAAAGTTTGCAAGGGAAGGAAAACTTTTTACGTCGATTCATCCCCAATTACGCTGAATTAACAAAATTATTTACTTCACTTCTCAAGAAAGGTTACGATTTTGTATGGGATGATACTGCAAAGAAAGCCTTCGAGGCTTTGAAGCTCACCTTAAACCATAAACCACTATTGTTTCCACCTAACTATAGTCGATATTATTTCCTGTACTTAGTTTCTTCGAACTCTACCATTGCTATGCTATGTTATATACTACTTGAGTCGAAGTCTCACAACTACTGAAACCAAATATTTACATGTGGAGAAACTGACCTTGGTAGCTGTTCAGGATGTTCAACATTTTCGTCACTACATCTTATTACATAGAACCATAGTCATTTTCGATTGCAACCCCATGCAACATATACTTACTCGACAATTGATGGGAGGCAAGTAGTTTAAATGGATAGTTATTCTCCAGGAGTTTGATTTGGATTTTGAACGCACCAAGGCAAAGAAGTCCTTGCTTTTGCCAAATTGATGTGACCTTCCCTCTACTAAGACAGAAACTGTGGAAGAGGATTCCTTACCTGATAAATCTCTCTTTCTGATCAGTTATGATGACATATGGTACAAAGATATTATCATCTATCTCCAGAACCAAACTTTCAGAAATTATATTTCTAGTACAAATCATCGTCATATCCGGTATCAAGCCCGTCAATACATTATCCTTGGTGATACCCTTTATCGTCGTGGTATTGATTCCATATTTCGACGATGTCTCACCTACGATGAAGCTGAGAAAGATTTAAATGAATGTCACTCTGGAGCATGTGGCGATCATATGTCTGGGTATGCCACTGCCCAAAAGATCTTACAAGTTGGTTATTTCTGGCCTTAGTTGTTTAAGGATTGCATTACTGTCGTCCAGAAATGCCACACTTGTCAAACCTATAACAATAAGATCCTATCTCACCTTGCTCCTCTTCACCCTGTAGTTTCTGTGGGTCCATTCGCTAAATGGGGAATTGACTTCATGACATGTAACCCTCACTCGACCGGGGGGCATGGATACATCGTTGTAGTTGTGGATTATTTCACTAAATGGGTCGAGGCGATTCCTACATTTGATAATATTGGGAAAACTCCAACATTGTTCATATTCAATCATATAATTACTAGATTTGGTATCCCTCAAGCCATCATTACTGATCACGGTAGTAATTTTCGTAATTTCACGATGTCTGAACTTACTGAAAATTTGGGTCTTCAACTTGAAAACTCGACTCCCTATTATCCACATGCCAATGGCCAGGTTGAAGCAATTAACAAAGTTCTCACTACTATTCTTCGACGGATGGTAGTAATTCATAATTCAAATTGGCACACGATGTTGTTCTCAACATTGTGGGCCTATCGGACATTTTTCAAGTCTTCCATGGGATTCATACCTTTCCAGTTAGTATATGGTATTGAAGCAATTTTTTCGATTGAATGTGAAATCACATCTTTGAAACTAACTGTTGAACTTCTCCCTAACACCTCTGTTGAAGAGGAACGTCTTTTGTATTTGATGCAATTAGACGAAACCCGTCGTGATGCCACCTTAGTCATTGAAACTCAGAAAAAACATGTTAAATCCCAATATGACAAGCATGTCAAACCACGTGTTTTTTCTGAAGGTGATCTAGTTCTTCTTTACGAGCAAGATTGTGATTTGCTAGGGGTCAGTAAATTCGAGCCCATGTGGCGGGGTCCTTATATTTTGAAACGAGTGTTGGAGAAAGGGGCTTATGAGCTGGTGGATTATGATGGAATCCCTTTGAGTGAACCCAAAAATGGACTTTAATTGAAGAAGTACTATGCTTAAATCATTTTTTCATAAGTGCTATGTATTTTTAGCGTATCATACTCTTGTGTGCTTTTTCGTTTTTGGTTCCACCTTTTGACTTCTTAATTTGCATTGTGCTTGGTTTCCATATGGCGGGGTCTTCGCTACCCTACATTGGCTTCACTGATGGCACTAGTCACAATACTCAAAAGTTAGCGTCTGTTGCTTGGGAAATCTATGCACCTACAGATGAATTAATCAGTCTACATGGTGTTTTCCTTGGTCGTGCAACTAACAATATCGCGGAATACAGTGCAGTTATCGAGTTTTTGACTGACGTTGTTTCACTCAGAATCCATCATCTTATTGTACGACTCAATTCATAATTAGTAGTCCTATAGTTGAGTAACATTATTCAATCCGAATTCCTACTTTGTTAACGGTATATTTACAAATTCGCCTCTTGGAATGTCATTTTGATTATATTGAATATCAACACATTCCTAGATGTATAAATACATTAACAGATGCATTGGCTAATTATGTGTTAGACAGACATTTGAGACAATTATAAAATCCAATCACACTTTATACATAAAACAAGTAATCCGGTAGGAGCCGTATATTCATAACGATAAAAGTTTACAAAAAAGTGTTTTTGTTTGAAGACCAAAATAGCAAAAATGTGAAGCTCATAGCTTCATGTACAAGAGCATCAAAGATTCTTCTTGCTATAACAAGCGACTTCCCATGCTACTTTATGGAGTAGTCGATCAATGGAGGAAGATATGTCCACTGTGTGGCATTGGTAATGCCTTAGGAGCTCATCCACGGTGGCGTTAGGGACATGCATGGTTAGTTCCTCTAGGTTATGTTCTATGGCCTCGAGGTCCGCGACATCCACTCCTTCTATAGCACCTCTCTCTCCGCGCCTCTGGATGGGAGATGATCTCAACAGTCGATAAGGTCCCACATCAGCATTGATGAGAGCATTTGATTAAGTCATCAGATAAATAACGCAAAAAACATGGTATATCATTAAAAATAACAAAAACATTATATAAACAAAATTTCCTTCTTACCTATGTCCCCCCACTGGGAACCTTCGGGAAGATCTAGGTCCGGATCTCCATGAAAATCTACCCCATCATACACATAATATTAGACCATGAGAAACTGAGTCCTCATCCATTGAAAGAAGACATCGTCATACCTGATGATGGGACCACCTCCATGTCGATCAATGAGATCTACCCACCTCTTCATCCTTGGATCCTGTGGAGCGGGTATACCCCACTCCACCTACAAGCATAGGATAGGGACCCTCTCCAGGAAGAAGGATACCAAAATATACCCATATCCAAATTGTTTTAACCCACCACTTCTGCACTTGGTAAGTTGTTTCTTCATTCTTTTTAGGACCCCTTCACACCAGTTGAAGACTCTAGGATCCATACATTCCAATGCATACTGAAAGTGGCTCTGTAAAGCCATGTGGGGAGATGCACTCCCTGCCATGCAAGTAATAGTACAGAGGATAGTCCATAAAGGAAAATCTTGGACATCCCTGATAGCTGCCTTGCCACTATGTTTCTCAGTACCTGACACATAATGATGGTGAACGTAGTAGTTCATAGGCTCACCTTCGCCCCTGCTGCCTATAAGTGTCACCCGTGAACCACGGCGAGATAGTCCTGTCAGGAAATAGAGATCCTTGATATCTATGGTGAGTGTGTGGGCTCCCATGTGAAATTCCTGCTCGTTCACATCCCACATGTGAACCAAGTACTCCAGTAGTATCAACTGGGCTCTCATGCCCTGAATCTTGAAGAATTTTAGTAACCCACACTGTCGAAGAGACATAATTGTTCTCGGGTCATTCCCAGCGAAGTAATCTTCTTCTTCATTCTCTTGCTCATGCCATTCCAACATATTGACCAAGGAATACCTGCTAAGGAACCATAAGATGAGATTAGAAACATAAATTTCTTTCCTGGGGGTTTTCCCTTGTTTGGTTCATCTTTTTAAATTTTGGGTTGTGGTCGTCGTGGGGCTATGCATTTGCACAGTGCGACATCGTTACACCCTATCTATAGGGTCACCTGCGACGATCCTAGATCATCGCGGTTCCCGATAAAGAGCACTTGCGACAACCTCAACGCATGGGTAACCCCTAAAAAATCAACTCAAAACATAAATTTAACCAATGAAAATCAATTTTAAAACCATGAAAAGATTAAGGAGAAGGAGATTACCTCTTTTGCGAAGACGATTACTGAAATGATTTGTCGTGCACTCAACAATCAACAGTTGAAAATCGAGGTTAAAAAGGGCTTTGGAGCAATATTTGGGCAAACTTATGAATGAAATGGTAAAATGTGGTTTGTTACCTATTTTATTGAATTTTATCACTTTTCATTTGCATATTATATTATTTTTATGCTTTATTCAAACCATAAATTCTTAACAACTTTACAAGTGATTGGTTTTTACAGATTGAAAAAGTATAAAGGTGAGAAGTTGGAACAAGGGTCCTCTTTTTGGTTTGTTTTTATATATTTATCACATGTACAGATCCTTTTAGGGTTTTTTCAGGAAAAACTCCGAGTAGAGTCTTAGTTCTTTCTCATGCTCGTGAAACCATGAGAATGTAATCGAGTAGTCTTTTGTCATTTTTTCAAACTCATATTGGTAAACACAAAAAATGAAGATAATGGAGTATCCTTTAAGCTCTTTTCAAGCTCCTTAAACATGAAAAGATGGCCGAGCGACCTTGTTATTTTCACACTCATAAAAGTATTTGAAGAAAACATCTGATGAGCGGTAGGTTATCACTTTTTCAGTCTCGTTAGATTAATTTACGAAAAAGGACCTAATGGAGTTCTCTTTAAGTGTTTTTCAGATTCTCTAAAATTGAAAAACCCCTAAGTTTTCTTTCCTTGGACTCATTAAACAAACATTGAAAGACCCATATGGGATCGAACCACTCCTTCTTAGGGTTCTTTAAACATACTCCGTGGGAATCATCCGAAGGATGAGCTTATATCTAC
Organism: Picea glauca; assembly: GCA_000966675.3. Lineage (NCBI taxonomy): Eukaryota > Viridiplantae > Streptophyta > Pinopsida > Pinales > Pinaceae > Picea > Picea glauca. The sequence continues at coordinate 322,917 of JZKD02S1674746.1, forward strand.
AAGCATATGTTATCCTCCTCCAGATTGCGTAAAAATAAATAGGTACTCGCTAGAAATGGTGGGGGAAAATTGGGAAAGAAATGTGTCTCTGTATCTATGTTAGTGGCAATAATAGTCTCTCTTGAACATGACACCCCCTTTCATCATTGTATCTGGGTTGGGGAATCCATTTGTCTCTCGTTTGACCATCCACACGTCCATATGTTGGGTCTTCCTTGAGTCAATGATGCCAAGGAAACTGTTGTGTCGTTCATATCTTCAAGAGAAGTCCAACTTAAACAAGCCTTCTATCGAGTCAACCATCTGTAGTTATAAATTTTCTACCATGTCGACCTTTCTCATGTCAGTCCTGAATCACTTCATACTCTGATCTGCCTCAAATCTGTTACATATTTCATGTCATTGATGGGGAATACATCAAGGACCTCCTATGACGAGTCTTTTCCTGTCGACTTCAACATATTATCCAGGAACAAGACTTATAAATCATTCAATACCTTAGAGTCTGCATGCCTCAATGGCAAGTCTCTTTGTTTTCAACAGTGGGTTCACATCATTGACCCCTGATTGGAAGATTCTATCGAGTGTTCGACTTCAAATCAATTATTAACATCCATTGGATTGTACCGGGGTACCTTGGGAATCATTGACATCAATGGTGATTTCCCTCGCACTTGTTAACGATTTTCATTAATGACCAGTAATCAAGTGGTTTCTACCATGTTTGATTTCAGCACCTGTAATCACATGGCTAGATTCCTACTTATAGACGATGGAAATGAAGACCCTGTATCTTATCACTTTGGTCCAGGTTGCAACGGAGTATTCATGATTTGTACTGACACATAGATCCACTGTGTATGTCTCATGGCTATGTTTGAATATGAATTCTTTTAGAGCATAGATCCACGGTGTATTCCTAGTGGCTATGCTGAATTATGATGACATGGATCCACAATGTATGTTTAGTGGCCATGACACACTTGAAACTTGTATTCTAAGCATGGGAAGGCCTACCTTAGAAATGGTATGATATTATGCAGATGCTTGTTTGTTTGCAGGGTATTGATAGATGCGCTCCTTGTTTTCGACACACACATTCTACAAAATATTTCAGCTGTCATGAGTTCCAGCTTCATAATTTGGGGGTAATTTTGTTACACATTATTTTGGTCACCTTGGTAATCATCTGACAACATGTGTTCATGTTCCCCAAAAATATTAAAAGTGACTTTCTCCATGGGAAAAGTGATTTGCTTTCCTCTGGAAAAAACCATATGAAGGAAGGTCGTCACACCCTTCTTTATGCATGGGGTGCGACGATTCCCGATCGCCGCACTCTGCACTATACTTGGACCATGACATCATTGCATAATGCTTGTGCATAGGGTGCGACGATTCTTAAAGCATGGGAAAAGTCAAATTTCACGAATGTTCTAGAAGGGAATCTTCTAGAAGATAAGGTGGCCTCTGATTGGTTTGGATCTTACTCACTTCATAGATTTGGTGGGATCATCCTAATATCCTCATCCATATCTCTTTCACACTATATAAATAGGGATCTCTCATCGAAAAGGATAAGGTTGAATAGGCTAATATTTGGATGGAGATTTCTACTTCAGATTATGCTTGAGAGCTTTGCTTTAGTTCTTCAAGTTAGATTGTGGATCTTCTTCATGCAAGACATTTTGGAGCAAAGGTGTCTATGTTGAAGAAAAGAGACATTGAAAGGGGACCTTGCAACATCAAGGCATAGGTTTTATTCTCCAATTTCTATTCACTTAATACAATAATGCATTTCTTCCCTATATAAGCATCTCGTCTTCTATTGTATAATTCCTTGATCATATACATAGACTTCATTAGAA
>JZKD02S1674746.1:324972-343206 GCA_000966675.3 Picea glauca
GGTTTTTTATTCTTAGACAAGCTTACTATTTTGCAAAATCAAGGAAGGAGATACAAAGAGGACGCTAGTGGGGACAAGCATCGTTTAAAAGGTATGTCACTTGTAACCCATTAAACTAGTTCATATGATGATGAATTTTAAGGCGAAGTGTGCATTCTGTTCTTTTTTGTTCTAGTTTCCTGTGGAATCTAGGGAGATCTGTTTATGTCCACATTTACCAATTAATCCGATAACAGTCCCCTATTGTGTGGGTTGGGGTTTCCTTTTCTCTGATTCAACTATGAGGGGTTTGCAAATCCAAAGTCTCATCGTTTTGCTTGATCTTGACAACGTATCTATAAGTTGTGCCCAATGAGGTGATGTACAGGAACTCCATTTATGTTTGAATGTATCTATGCAAACAGTCACAATATTTGAGCACGAGATGAAACTCATAATATTTGATACCCAATTTGGTGCGTAGGGTATGGAAAATATTGTTGAAGTTTGGTACTGTCTGGTCCCTTTCTTGATGTAGGGTGGTCCATCTGGTGTACTGGTCCTCGTAGCTTCCAAAATGGTAGTACTATTATTTAATGGAATCTTGAAAGGAGTCCCATGTAGGAGACACCACAAAAATTTCATATTACTCCATGACCCTTTGCCCAGAGTAAGTATCCGACCAGTCTTTAACATGGGGAATGATCTTTTCCCAATCGAAAAAATTGTGGAACAAAAAATATCCTTTGAGCATATTCAACCATTTATCTACATCATTCGCATCTATAAGTCCTTCAAATAATGGTATATCAAAATTTACCTGTACCTTGAAGGGGGGTGCATGGCCACCTGATGAAGATGCTTCTCCCGTGGATCGAAGGATCTGTGTGAAGTTGTTCATCATTTCGTTCCTTTGTTGTGCAAGGGCTTCCTCAAGCAACATTTTAATAGGATCTCCTACTCCATCATATTTATTTTCATCTCCCATGGGATTTTTTCGGGCTCAGCGCAAATGATCTGGTAATGGATCGATTGGTTCAAGTCCCAACTTCTTGTACCCAGACCTTGTTAGGGACATGCACGAAGAAAAATAAATGAAGAGAAAACCGCTCTGATACCACTGATCCGTATTTAGGATAGGAACGAAAATATTAACAGAATGAATACAATAAACATAGATATAGGAAGAATAACAAAAATATCCAGTGAACAATATCTTCTATTAAATAATGAAATAGGTTGAAACTGTAAAATTGCAGAACTGAAACTTGCTTGAATGGTGGTAGTTATCTCTGAGAAGAGATGTGGCTGCGACGCACATCCTTATGAGAATAATGGATTACAATGAGGCTCTAGAGGCCCTTTTCATATTACTCATGAATGCCAAAACCCTAGACATCCAAAAACCGAACCCTAAAAGGTGAAACGCCAAAAGTCATGTGGGCCCTATGGGTAAGTTGGTGTAATTTGGAAACTCGACTTCCTAGGGTCGTAACTTTTGCATATGACCTTCGTTTTAGGCACGTGATAGCTCATTGGAAAGGTATTTTAGAGAAATACATATTATTCTATCAGAATCTGACTCTGTCTACAATATAACTGTGGTGATTCAAGAAAACAATGTTTAGGGCCCCAAAATAGCCCTAGAAGTAAAACAAGATGTGCTGACATGAAAACATACAAAATAAGCTCGTTGGATTAGGAGAGAGGCCACTCGTATCCACTTGGAGAATGTGTGAGAATTCAAACATCCCCATTAGTGTAGAACTCACAATTATAAAGCAATACATAAATATGTGTTGAATAAAAAACGGACACAAGGAGCCAGTTCAAATAGGTGGGTGGCCACCAATATCCACTTGGATCAGTAACTGATTTTGACAATCACACCTAAGTTTGTGCAACAGATTAGAAGGTCATTTCAGAAACAAAAATTGAATTTGTCATTGTATGAATAATTTTTTAGCATCAATAGAGTGATCTCTCATTTGGAAGAGGACCCAGAGACATAGCCCAAGATGGGTGAAATCTATTATCAACTCCTCCTCCTCCTCCTCCTCCTCCTGATTATCCTCCACATGAGTCACCATATTCAAATGATCCTCCTCATCCTCCTCCAATTATTTCACCATCCATTGATCCTTGTCCTTCTCCTCCACATGTGTCATCATCCACCAATTCCCCTCCTCCTCCACATGTGTCACAAGATTTTGATTCTTTGGAACTATGTTCACATAGGGTACTACTGTGTTATGACCCAAGATATATGGATAAATGTAAATGATATGACCCCAAGGGGGGTGCATATATGGGCCTAAATATACATGTAATGTGTAAATATATATGTAATAGGGTTGGCCTAGTAGTAAAGGGGCCTCATGTGAAAGTGTGAACAACTATATATAAGAGATCATGTATTCATTATTGGGACACGTGAATTGTGAAGTATGAAAGGTATTTGGTTATTTGGAGGGGGGTCCCCTATTCTTTAAGGAGTTATTGTGTAACTTATCTATATTGGAGTATGTTATGACCCAAGTGGGGGCATATATAGATATTCTCCCTTCCTATGCTCTCCATCAAAGGATGGTGACTTAAGTTTTCTAATATCTACTTGCAAGATATATGACCCGTTGTTACAACATTTTTCCCCTTTGACCTTCGGTCATGTCACAACAAAACAAGACCATATATAAAAGACATAATCTACCCTCACACACAACAATGCTATGAGAAAATAACTACTTTGAGAGAGAGAGAGAGAGAGAGAGAGAGAGAGAGAGAGAGAGAGATGCCTCACACCTTGTATCCTATGTTTGATGTCGATCCTCTCTCTCCATCATTGATTCTTCTCTTGATCTCTGCTAGTATCAACCTGCAAAAGAATACCAAGTTTGTGTTGCAACAAGGTAGTTATGAATTTAGATCATGCATATAATATGAAAATATTAAAGTATATGAATAATACTAAATATAAACATATTGAGATCAATTTACACATGAATAGAGGGAAAGATAACTCTTTTATTGAAAATGGAAAAAGTGGGTAGTTACAACCTAACTCGAATCGTCGACACTACCTCGAAGCCAACCACCTAGGTTCCTCTATTGATCCTTCAAGCATCAACTTAGAAATATGTCCCTTCTTCATATGACCCAAAAGGGATAGGAACACACCCTATGGTCATATGAGGGAGAAGGAGTACTAGAAAGCAAGTTCTAGAACAAGGGGATGATACTCATAGGATCAAGGAAAATAGGGAAGCTTGTGAATTCGTTAGCATAATATTGCACCTAGGTTGTCCTCCTAATACATGCCCTCAAAGGTGCCTTTATACCATTCTCAAGGGGTTAAGTTGGTTGAATTCCATTTTTTACAGGCCCATGGGATTTTGGGTACGAGCCCAACTGAAAAAATCACCCGAAAATGTGGATTATTTTATTTTTTCATATTTTTTATGGCATCTGGGAGTTGCAAACTAGCAAGTTGAAAAAATCCATGGTTTGCAAATTGGTGACCCATGGATGACAACAAAAATGTTTTCTTTAGATGAGTTTGATGCATGAGGATGGGATTTAAATTTGCAAGCTAGGGAAAAGGACTAAACCATCTAACAAATGAAATTGATGTGGCAGATTGTGGTATAACATATGCCCCCTAATGTGTGAGGTCGGAAGGGAAATTGATGGCTGAAATACATTATAAATATGATAGGATTGATGTGCTGAATTAGATCCAATGAAAGTTCTCAAACAACTAATCTAAGAACATAAACCATCAACAGAGATCAAGAAAGAGTATTATCTTCCCAAGTCGGGCATACCCATGCTCAGGAGTGATGTAAGCATGGTTGCCAAATCAAGTACACTGCATATCCATGGAATATATGAAAGTATGATTGATGTCCATGGACACGAACAATACACAATGGATCCATGTGATATATATAAATTAGCAATCATGGCCACAAGGAATACATAGTGGATCCATGCAAAAAGTATATCATAGCCATGAATGGATACATAGTGGATCTATGTCTCAAAATCAAAGGATATTTGGAAAAAATGGAGTGAACAATATGATCCTTTGCAAGTACCAATGTCTAAAGGGTGGTATAATATGTTGGGTAGGAGCACAAAAGATGTGATTCTCATAATTCACCCGAATTATTCAAAATGATACGTCACCGTACGAGTCTGCACCATGTGAATGGATGTGTTGGGTCGAACATAGTGAGACACCATTTGATTACTAGTCATTTATGTATACCATTAACAAATGCGATACTAACCACCAATGATCATAATGGGCGTCAAGGTACCATGGTAAAATATAACAATTTTGAATGAATGATCTAGAGTTGAACACCTGGTAGAATCTATCGAGCAGGGGACATTGATGTGTTCCCACTATCAATTGCGACGGAACCTACCATTGATGACTGCAAGATCCAAGGTACCACAAATAAATCTACATACATATCCTAGAGCAATATGTGTTGAATTCGATAGGAAGAGATCCACTGGAAGGAAGGAATTATGGCATCCTCCATCATATAGCACGAGGGGTAGCAGAAGGCCAAATATTTGGAAGGACTCAGACGAACAAATTGTAAGGACCAAACCAAGGTACAAATCCGACATGTACCAAATAGAATAACACATGATAGAGACTCTCTGAATAGTAGCCAACAATGGATACTACTAACAAAGATGAGGGATCCACCAATGGGGTCTAATGGAAACCAAGGTACTGCACAAATCCCTATGTGTAATGATTGTGGTTGACATTGAACACAAGGAAAATTAATCAGTCAAAAACCAATGATGGTTTGTCATCTGCTGAGTGTAAGGTCACATATCAATGATGGAAGTAGGCCCAGGGTGCAACTCTAGGTCATACTTCCAGAGCAACGTGTAAGAGTCAATAAGAGCAGACCCACCAACAAAAATTTAATGAGGACCTTCTATACTAGCACAAGTGAGATACAAAGATACCTTTTATGATGAGTTGTACTTGACTGACATAGGAAGGATGAATTTAAAGGTTAGAGACTTTCTACAGAATGGATTAATTAGGCTAAAACTTCCCTTGAACAAAAGAATGACACATTATGTGACTTAGGAAGCATGGATTATAAACTGGGATACATTTGTGATACATGAGGCATCGTCAAACACTCCATATGGTTGGAAGAATAACCAACCAGAGGATATTATACTCAAGGACAAGAAAAAGTATCCTAAATCCATACTAACCCAAAATATTGAGACACTGACTCAAATATTGTGCTTTGTTCAAGGGTGACCAGACTGCTACTAACAAAAGAGATAGATGCTTTCCCCCTTTCTTTTTGGCTTTTTGATTTTTTTGTCTTTTTCCTGTTATTAAAGCCCAAAAAAGAATAAAAAAATTCTATAGCATAGTGGAGGTAACGAGTGTCGTGACAAATCAATCTAGTTCCAAAGTGCAAGGAACATACCTATGCTCAATGTAAGAAAGCATGTGTAGGATAAGGACACTCAGGGGATGTTTCCTCAAGGTTTAAGGTGTCGAGTCACAAAGGCATAAATTTCAAGGCTAGAAACTAGTAGGAATGCATAATCAAATGGTTCAAAGATGGCAAGATGAATCCGACATTAGGCCTAAAAGCACAAGTGGTTAAAATGAAATGAAATTACAACTCAAAAAAAGTTTGGAATCCCCATTGGTGAATGAGCCAGAAAGACATTACGAGGAATTCATGAGGCTTCAATGAAAATACATGGTGGGACTACATAGTGCTTTCGAGCCTATGAAAAAGACTGCAACATGGGTGTCAAAAGGCTAGTGAGGTACTAAATAGGACACCCATGAAGAGGTAATATCTACCATTTGTAAACGACACCTTTAAAGCAGCTTGAAGGTATGATGTCAAGAATGGATTGGGTGGATCCTATGGAAGCTATGTGAATGATATAGATCAATGCATCATGTAGGAAGAATGGGACCTACTCTACATGCCAGTAAAAAAACACAATACCTACTGAAGAATCCAAAAATTGCTGACATAAGTAGCAACATACGTTAGAGGGAGTCCCGTAAGTAATGGCTAGAAAAAGAATGAGAAGAATATGTGTATCTTTAATGCAAAGTCATGGCAGGGATAAAAAGGACTCCCAAGCCTAATAGAAAACTTGCAGCATGGGCACCAAAATTCAAAGGGGTTCTAAACTATGACGCCCATGGAAGGTAGGATCTACCACATGAATTATGACACTTCTAAACATCAAAGAAGATTCCATGTTGCAAATTAGTGGGGTCGATCCTCAGGAAAAATGAAACAGGAAATAGATAATGCAAAAATGTATGAAGGGGAAAATATAACCTATATGCCAGTTCTAAGATCATTACCTGTCATAATAGATCAACATGTAACAAAAAGGTACCAAATAAAATGTCTCCAAAGTCAAGTATATAATACGAAAATCACTTACCCAGAAGTTAATAAGTCCAATATAGAAGCCTCTGATAAAAGCATGTGCTAAGGGATATGGAACTTGAAAACAAGAAACCCAAAAAGTGCAATATATACATAGGACCGCACAACATTATGGCTTATGCATAGTAGTTCTCTAGGTAGAGCCCATTACTAGGCTCAATCCAAGGGTTTCATTAGTAACCAACAAGTAAAGCTTCCATTTTAGGAAGAGGTCGAGGATCCATAATCATAGATTCAAGGATAGCCTCATATAAAGGCAACTCAACATCCATGAAACCGAGGCTCGACAACTCACAAATACTAGTGCTCAAGGTCTTACAAACAACAAGATCAGAATCAAGAGGAAATTCTAAATTATTTGGGCTGATAGGGGGAAGCAAGAGATCTCATTCCCCATTGGTTAAAACACTTGATCAATTGTCGAGATCTTGTCTTGAGAAGGAGAACATAATTATAAAAATCCCATCTCAAGATCAACTGAACACTGAGGATAAGATGCCACATAATTCACCCATGTGGGGAAGATTCTACTCGAACACTAGGAACATACAAAGGAGAACATTGGGATGAATTCGAACTAGGATGGTGATTATCATATGAAAGATGATCAATAGTGACAATTCTTCTATTGTGAGGGAAATGTATCACACGAAATATCGTAGACACCATGAAATTCATCGCATAAACATAATCACACCCAAGAAGTATATTAAATTCTAAAAGACCTGGCACCACTAAAAGATCGACTAGAATAGTCTTCCCACCTAATGTGATAGGAAATTGAGAAAGAATCCCCATACAATCACTAGGTATCCTGTCTAAATCCAACAACTCACTAGTAGCTGACACAAGCTTTGGAGAACCCAAAGCTTTCGAAGTTGAGGATGATGCAATACTTGTAGAGGATCCTTCATCTACAATACATCGACGAATTCATTTCAACATAGATTCAACCAGAATCGTTATCTGGAAAGGTGCAAAAAAAGGAAGGTGAGGATCTACAAGATAATTCCAATCAAAACAAACCATCCTAGGACTTGGAGGGAGCGTACTTGAAGAGAGTGGAATGCCCCCTTGTTCATAAGGTACTAAATTGGAAATGTTAAAAACGTAGTTGAAAGATGCATCACTCCTTGAAAGAAGAGTGGGATTAGATGAATATTGTGTCGGCTCGACCACTTTGGATGATTGGTCACTCTCCAAGAGAAGAGTGGAATCGATCAAAGATTGCATATGCACAACCACTTCCTCAGCCATTGGTTGAATAGGATGTGATACAACATGGTCAAAATATGCATCACCCCCCAAAATGAGACTAGTATCGACTAAATATGGGGTCATAATGATTACTTTGTCAACCAACAATTGATTATATTGTTGGGAAACTGAAGACAACACATAACTAGAAGGGACTTCAGACAAGGACCACACTCTTCATACCATGGCAATAGCAAGGAACAAACGAGTAAGGTGATCTCCCTCACAAATATTACAAGGTAACTTGGGATTACATTTGATACGTCTAGGGTTCTTAACAGTATCAATTCCCCCAACATGACTTGTAGTGGCTGATGGTTTGCCACCAGCATGCCTTGTAGTGGCTAGGTACTGATCTCCAACATGACTTGCAGAGGTTGGTGATGTTTTTCCAGTATGACTAGCAGTGACTAGACTCGTGCCCCTAACAAGAATTGTAGTGACTAGTTGCTTGTCTTCAACATGACTTGCATAGACTAGGCTCTCACTCACAACATGACTCACAGAGGTCGGTTGCATGCCCCTAACATGACTAACAGAGTTTGGTTGCATGTCTCCAACGTGACTAGCATAGGTTGGTGACATGACTCCAATGTGACTCACATAGGTTGGTGATTTGATGAAAGTATGACTAGAAGTGACTGGACTTTTTGTCCCAGCATGATTCGCAGAGGCTGGTTGCTTTCCCCCAGGATGACTAGCAGAGGCTGGAAACTCCAACATGAATAGTAGAGGTTGGTGACTTCTTCTTATTACTCTTTATCTTCCTATTCCTTTTATACTTTTGGTTACTAGTATCTAGAATTTCACTAGAAGAGGGAGAAGGAGAAGGAGTAAACTTAGCTGATGTAGAAGGTGAAGGATCAAAATCCGTATGATGCCCCTAAAATAAGGTGCTTATCTGAGAAGTATCAAGATAATTCAGGACATTTAGAGTGGTCTACAACCAAAGTCCTACATTCAACCAAGGAATGTTCAAAGTGGCAATCAAGGGGGAACCAATGTTTTCAAAGAATGGAAAAGAACAAGAATCCCCTTGGGCAGGGGTCCCTTGGTTGGTATCCTCAAGAAATTTGGTCAATTCATTCTTATGCATAGGTTCATCCCTTGCGGGATTGTTCATGTACATAAAATTCTCACACACTGACTCTAATGAACCAATGGTATAAAAACCCACGCCTTCTGGGAGGCGACTCAAAACTTTTAACAGAAAGACCAGAGGTCCTTCCCAGCCAATGGAGTAGTTGGTCGACCATCTTGAATCAATGATCCAAAAGCGATGATACTGAAGAATTGGACCTACTCTTGGGTGCCTCAGATGAACCTCTTGCAAGTAGAGTGAATATTCTTTGAGGGCCATCCATGTTTAGGTCACATATACAACAGTGACACCGAGAAGGAGTCTAAGACAAGTAGAATGAAGGGTCGACTTGTTATCTTGGAGAGGACTATTGAGAAAATTCCATACGCATTGTATCAACATGGTTAGAGGGTTGAACAAATGGAGACTGAGATATGAAAGATGAGGCATGGTTTTAATGAAGTCGTGTGGGAATTCTAGAAGACCAAAAATATGATCACCGACACCTTGACCGATGACGTTCAGGATAGAATCAAGGAAATAGAGGATGCACCAACATCAATCACACAAAATTGAAGGACCAAGATGACACAATTACATTGTTGAAACAAGCTTTGGCCAATGGAAAAAGTTCAGTTTTCATACCAATGAGGATCAAGATAAAGGAACTTGAGCCATATTATGATACTCACAACACTATGTTGCTTGGCAACTTCTTTTGGGACGTTGAGCAATACTTGAAGCAGTTGAATAGAAGTTCAAACGAAGCTAAGGTGAACATCGCTACTATGTTATTGACAGGGATTGCTAAGCTCTAGTGGAGGAACTAGGTGGAAGATTTGGTAGCCAGGAGGATCATAGAGAAGATCAAAAAATGGGTAGAGATGAAGGAAACCTTGAAGACACTGTTTGGTCTAGGAAACCAAGCATGGATCGCAAGAAATTAGTTGTTGGCTCTTAGGTACGTTGGTAAGATTCAAGCCTACATCAAGGAGTTCACAGGGATCATGTTGGAGATCAAAGATATGTCGGAAGAAGACAAACTTTTCCACTTAATGAATGGTCTACAACCATGGGTGCAAAGTGAGTTACAAATCCAGAATGTGCAGAATCTTGTGACAACCATCACTGCAACGAACAAACTAATGGAATTCAGGAGTGAACCCAAGACAGGTCCTAGGAGAAGTGAGGACGCCCAAAGTGAGAAGAAACAACAAGGGAAGTGGAAGAATAAGGAAAAAGGAAAGGTAAATATGTCCAAGGGCAGTGATAATGATGCCAAGAAAATGGAAGCATAGAAAGAGAAGAAGTTGATTTTGTGTTGGATTTGTGCCAAGGAACATTATGAGAATAATTGTCCCTTGAAACAGAAGTTGAATTCTTTGGAGAAGAAAGACAAACCATATTTTGGGGTCTTGTAGGTCTTGAATGTTGTCATGGAAGGTGGATCTACGAAGAGCCAAGAGAAAGATGAGACAAGAATTTTCTATTTGCAGGTTGAACTCAATGGGAAGATAATGAAAACTATTGTGGACAATGGGGTGACTCATAACTTCTTAAGGGAGGATATGGTGCATAGTCTTGGGTTGTAGCCTGAACCAATGCAAACAACCTTCAAATTAGCGAACTCAAGTGTAGAGAGGGTCATTGGTGTGGCCAAGGATGTCTCATTGAAGCTTGGTGACTAGTGTGGAAGGACGATTTTCACCATTGTTCCTATGGATGATTTCGAGGTTGTGTTGGGAGATGAGTTCATGAGGAAGGAAAAGGCATCACTTATTCCTCGCATGAACAATTTGGCCATTTTCGTAGGACAAAATATATGTTTGATTCTTTCCATGAGGAGGAAGGAAGGGGGTACATGGATATCATCCTTGCGGTTGGTTGTTGCGAAAAACTAGAGTGGAAAACCTTGTGGGGACGAAATTGGATGATGTGGGGTGATGGTAGGATAACCCAACGTAGAGAATGAAAGGAGACTTGTGTCAATGTAATGGAGGCTTTTCGATGTTGAAGACATAGTTGGAGATCTGGGTAAGGCAGTGGATGGCTTGGCAGATTTCTATTTGAAGTATGAAGAATCACAACGAGTATTGGAGGAAGTCACAAAGTTGAGGATGCTAGATCAATTAATTAAACAAGATGAGAGACCATTCATGGACCAAGAGGATGTGAGGGAGACACAAAAAACTTGGTGGAGTAGACCCAAGGAAGAGGTCAATTCGTTCTCTAGTGAACTTGGACATAGTGAATGGATGTATGACCCTAAGTTGGAATGATTTCTTGAGGAGTGTGAAGGAAAAATCGGTTCAAGTATACCACTTCTTATGCATATAACATAGAAGTACTGTGACTCTCTGTTGATCACATTGAAATAGAATAGAGATGAGGGAGATGGCCCAACCATGCATCATCCTTCACCTTCAAACTAGATAACAACACATTGGCTCACTATCTTGGTGGGGGATAGTGAGGCCTTTGGGGCGCCTTGAGGAGGTGCCTTGGTGAATTCTGTTGCGAATGTAGTTTGGGTGACTTAACAAATTGGAGATAAAGAGTTGCGAATGTGGCAAGTTTGTGAATAAAAAAATGTGTTTGAGTGTGAAGATGTGAGTTCTTTTGGCATAAGTGCGATGATTGGAATAACTACCCAATCAGCTGAAGCCATAAGGAGATCCAACACATGGAAGCATGAGAAAAAAAATTAAAGTATGGAAGCAATAGTAATTCAGTGAGACACGACACTTCCTAGACTCATGTAACTTCCTAAGGGGAGTTTTCCTTAACAAAAGTAATGGGAGACAACAATTGTTGAGTAGTGATGAGATTCAAAGATGGGGAGGAGGTGTCATGTATATCGATGAATGTGCTCAAGGAAAACAACAACTTGGAGTGGATGAGGATGTAAAGCCCTCCATGACACCCACCAAGCGCGCGTGCTCCTTGAGAAGACTTGGAGACTAGTCGGTCAAGAGAACAAAAAGGGCATGTGATTAATTGGATGAACGAAGTCATATAGGCATGGGCAAGAGCACCTTGGGTACACGATAGTGATGTGATAGAACCAAGGGGGAACATGCATCACTTTCCTTGTGATGGATGATGGAGACTTGAATTGTGTTTTAGAAAGGATGGGGCGACTTGGGCGTGCACCCAAGTAGTGGATCCACTTTCCCTTGGTAGCATGGGTGTATTGGAGAGGTTGAAACACCCCATCAACACACGCATGGAGAGTCACATCAATTAGTTTGAGGAAATGCAAGGGGCGAGGGCACACCAAAGAGGTTGGGGTGCATCGACATGAGGAACACACCTAAGGTTGGGGTGCATTGGTTCCAAAAGGATGTGAAGGTTTGATGAGTTCATGTGTTCATGGGCGCACTAGTCCACGAATGGGCACATTGGTTCATTTGAGCACACCGATCTATGAAGGGACGAAACACCCCAAAGAACACATTAGTTCATGAAGGTGACATTTAGAGTCTACGTAAGAACACAAGGGCGCACAACTAAGGAAGGAAAGAATGAAAAGGCATAGAGGGAATAAGCCAAGTGACCAAGGAAGAGTTCTGAGGAAAGATAAGACAAAATGTAGAGCTATGAAGAAATGGAAGACACGTATCTAAGAGTGGGATGCATAAGGGGAGTTTGAGGAATTATTGTCATAGGTCTGGGTGAGGCATGCTATGAGGCAGAACTGAAAGTCTGTGTTAGCTTGGTGAATTCTTGAGACAGAGAAGAGACGACGAGTTTGTGATGGGCACATGTCTGGGGCACACTGCAGGAGTTGCGAAAGTTATTTCAACATAGAGACTTGGTGGGGAGAATTTGTGTATGAGTGTCTTGGTGAGGTGAGGTGAGTCATATGACTCTACCTATGTTGTAACCCGAGCCAATAATGCTCATATTGTAACTTTTCGCAATAATAAAAATTAGTTGGGTGTTAGGAACGTCTTGTGTCACCTGCACTATATCTATGTGTCTCTTTTTTGTTTCGCATGTTCATGGATGTATGCTTAAATGACTAAGTGTTAAGACTGGTAACAATTTATCTAAGTATACAAGTGATTTGCATAGAGTACGAGTGAGACTTTCCTGTAGCCTACAACAGAGTCTGGGTATGCTCCAAGTGAAGAGGCGTAGTCTGAGAGAAGTATCCTTGGTGTTGCCAAGCAACCAAGTGAGAACCGTTGCAATGTCGCACACCCTGAGGAGGTGTATGATTGCAAGATCTAAGAAGGCTTCTTGTGGGGTCGTGACAGTTCTCATGTAAATGTAGTGCTAGTATTGTTTTATATTATTTGTCATGTTAATATGGTCATTTTGTTTTTTTATAATATTTTTATAGTAAATTTAGAAAGTATATATCAATTAAATATATGAATTACATATAAGTTTTAGATAAATTTTTGATAAATTAAATATTTTTATAAGTTTTTTTGTTTATTTTTAAATTAATTAAATAAGTAGGATATTATTAAAATTGATAAGTATTAAATTGTTTTTATGACATAAATACTTCACTTTCATGACATCCCAATAACATGGTGTGGTGGATTCACTAATGGACATTATTATATTACATATGTTCATCTTAGAGAATTTACCAAAAAAATGCAATATATTACTTAAAATAGAGGGTTCAAGGGGTGTTTTTAACTAGAACTTAAATTGGCTCTAAGTATATATAAACTTATACTAAAAGTATATTGAAATACAAAAATAACTTCTTAGAATACTTCTAGACATACTCGTTGCAAACTTCCTTTACAAATTTTCCTAACAAAAAAACTATTCTAAAAAACATTTAATGATGGACAAATTTAGTATCCAGAACCTCCTGCACTTGACCGTGAGGATAAATATTTCCTTCGATATCCATTGGTAATGTGTCGCGACCCCCCTGATCATCCTCTAAGTTTCCAATTTGAGACACTGTTGAAGCTTGGTGGTAGGAGGCTGACTGAGAACGTTGAGGCTTGGTGGTAGGAGGTTGACTGAGAACGTTGAGGCTGCACCAAAGACCTGAGATGTTGGCATTCCAATTCCAAATTATCTATGTGTTGAATATGTACCCTGAGCAACTAATACAATTCCTCCATTTTAGTCATAACCTACTGAATGGTCAACTTATTAGCCTCCCCCACTTCCTTGTGCCAACGAAGAATGTGCTTCACTTCACTCCAAAAGGGATCCATTATGTAATGGAGCAGGAAACCAGAACTTTTGGGCCACGACCCCCAACAACACCAACTTCCAAAAATAACCAAAATAGGAACGAGGGAAGAAATACTAGAGCGAATGGACCACCTCCCATAGGAAAACCAACACCCATGATTGGAAAAACTAGAATCAATAGAATAGTTTGCTAAATCAGAACCCAAATAAACAAGGGCATGAATTCATGAAAACGAGAATCAAAGGGAAAGAACCTAGTGACCAAGGAGGTCCTAGCCAAAGCCCAAATCAAAACCAACATTGAGTTGTGACCTCCAAGGAGAACATAACTCCACCCACCAACGACCACAAATCCACCTTGAATTTGCAACATAAAGCAATATTCTTCTCTGCCTCAAGATGGGAATGGATCCAATACCAGAACCAATGAATAACCCTCCATTACACAAGTTCAAATGAATGCTCCTGGAAAACTTGAATCAGTTCAAGTGTGAGAACTACACAATCATGTAGACCTTCCATACCAGTGAGCCACCAAATGTCCCCTCTAATAAATGAGCCTTCCATGTGATCTAAGGAATGGGGAGCTTCCCCTTAACCTCGTTTACTAAAGTTTCACCCTCCTCAAGGCTAGCACCAATATTAGCCATGCGATCAACACAATAATTGAGTTCACGCAATATGTGGAATAGGGAGAATTCTTCAAAGTCCTCTAGGAGAGAAAGGACACAAGACAAGATGCTTGAAAAAATATTGTTAGCAATGATGGTTCTTCTAATGATCACCCTAATCACCAACATGGAATCACCAAGAATAATGAGCTTATGAAAATGCATTTATTTTGCTATTTAAAGGCTTTCCAGAGGGCATAAGTCTCAACCGAGTTGTTAGAAAGGTTACCTAATCCCCAGGCGTGAGATGCTAGCAAATTTCCTCAAAGATCACAAATAATCCCCTGCACCCCCTTTAAGATATTAAAAACATATAAATATAAGGATTTAGAATTAGGTATCAATCAAAGGTGGGTTGTTTGGATATGTAGCTTCAAACTACATTAACCTAAATCCATAAAAATCCACAAAAATATATTCATTCTCCTTAAATATTTTTTTTATCTTTTTTATTGTTAAATGCTAATTGTTTCTCATGAAATTATAAAACTTCGTCAAAATCAAATATTCTATTAAAAATAATTCATTAAAACATAATTTAAAAATCAAATAGATGTGCACCTACAACATTTAAAAATGATTTTGCCCCACTAAGTATGATGTAAAGGTTGCCATAATAATGACTGAAAAGTCATTTACCCCTAAACACTAGTCTAGATGGTTTAAGATCCACAACGATATATTATTTCTCCTTAGAATGTTTTTTATCTTTTCAATTGTTTGATGCCAACTATTTCTTGAGGCATTGCAAGACTTCGCCAAAAATCAAAGATTCGATTAAAAAACTCATGAAAAAACAAATATTTGACCGATACAAAAAAAAAACTTATCATGAATTTTTGTTAGGTAAAAATAATTAAAAAATAGGGATGTATATTTAAAAGCTTGTTATTATTAAAAATATTAAAGAAAAGGATGTACACTTATAATTTTTAAAAAAGTGTTGTTTAGTTATTCTATAAAATGGTTTGTTTGTGACGATATAAATTTATATGAATTATTATTTATTGTTATTCAAAATCTGTTTTGAATGTAAAAATGGATTCAACATGTTTCAGATTATACAGAAATCATCATTCAAATCTACAAATTTAACAATTTCTCATCAGATTTTGGACAAATGTTCGGAAAAATCCATCATTTCATATAATGTTTAGCCTATAGCTTTTAAAAATGATTTTTTCCCACCCACTAAAAAGTAGACTAAAATATATGATGTAAACATTGATATACTAATGACTTAAAAGTCATTTACCTCTATGTTAATTTTATTTTCAATTTTTTTTTGAATGAAAAAAGAGATATGATTTGGTTAATTTAGACTCTTTCAATTATATTGGCTGATGAAAAAAATTTAATATGACAAAATTTTCCATTAATTTATTAATTAAATTAAAATAAAGATTAAAAAATATTCCATCAATTTTTCATGAAAAAAATAATGTTATTAGAATTTTCATTAATATTTCATTAATTTATTAATTTTATATTAAAATAAAAACTAAAGAATAAAAATATTATATTCATATAGATAATTTTTTATTAAAATTTATAAAAAGTTTTTATGTAAAAATAATAAAAAAATATTAAATTTTTTAAAAAGAATGAATGCTTATATTATTTAATAAAAATTTTAAAATATATATAATGAAAAACAGATTTAAAAAACAAATTATCCGTAATTTTTAATAAATAATAATAATTATATTTTTAATCAATAATAATAATAATTTAATTTTAGGATAAAGCTAAACCAGATATCAATATTAAATTGGTTTATAGAACCTCTTGTTTGTAAGATAATAGACCTTTTTAATTTAGAATTTTAACTTAAATATTTAGTAAATTATATTTCACCAAAATAATTTTTTAAAGATAAAAATAAATTATCACCAATTTAATATCTAAAATAACCTTAAAAATATATTATTATTATTAATTTCCTTGGAACAACTATAACATAATAAAAAATGGTTTCCCATGCACATCCACATCATTACTCATAAAGGGCTAGGCCAACTGGCCAAGATGTGTAAGTTCATCCAGGTGCCATAACCCAGAAGGACACTACACAATATTTTTTATAAGACTCCAAAATGCTGACCAGCTTTGGGCATAACAAAAATTATGTGTTTCCCTAAAATGTTAAGTAAGCAGCATTGGGAAGAGTAACCGCTTTCCTTAATATTGTTTTACTGGAAGAGTGAGTGTTTTCCTTAGATTGTGTTACGGGACCGTAAAGAATTTATTATCATTCATCAAGCATGGGTGAGTTGTACAGACTGGATGGGCTGAGCTGGTGATGGGAATGGCATTTACTCCCTCCTGATAATTCTAGAAAAGAAAAGAAAAAAGACGACCACAATATGCAGACTGCCGGAAAAATTTATCTTCTCCTCCCTATAAATTGAGACCATCCTCTGCATTGTATTGCAATCAGTGAAGAAGAAGAAGATAGGCATATATACAGCAGGCTTTTGGCTTTTTATTGTGTGTGGACGAATATACACATATATTATAATTATTCTTCACTCGTGTATATACCCCATCTGGGTATCAGCAGCTCCCATGGCTTCTGCAAGTAGGCTGTTTGTCTTATATTTCGTGATGATGGTATTCGTTGTTCAGGTAGCAAGTGTTCTTCCTGTATTGCCATTTGAATTTACATGTTTACTGTGATATAAGAATTCTATTCTTTCATGGAATTAATTTTCTTCTCTGATCCTCGGAAGTTCTCTATTGGTCATTGCTGATTGATGAAACAGATGTATCTGGAAGCTGCTGATGTTGGAGCTTCTACAGCAGCTGGAGTAAGTATAAATCTATCACTGAGTTCGGTCTCAATTATCACATGGGTGTAATTCATTCACATAAGGAGTAACATTCATGAAGAGACTTTACCAGAATGTTAAGAACGTTTTAAGAGGTCATAATTTGAGTAGACCTAATAGTTAAGAAAGTGTGTTTTCAAGTTCAAATCTAGAGGGGTAGGTTATGTATACCAGTCAAATCCCTGGATTGAGGGAGTTTCATACACTAATTTGGTGTCTAGCTTAGCAGTGACCTTAAAAATAGAGTATTATTATTATATATAGAACTAATCATATTTGATTTTATGTGAACTTAAAAATAAATTGTTATTATTATTATATATATATAAAAAACTAATAATATTGGGTTTTCCTTTTTCCTGATTACAGTTGCAAACAAATGGGATGAACAGGAGTCTTCTGCAGACCATAGGTATATATATGCTCTTAAAGTAATAGATTGTATAGTCTTATGTATAATTAGTATCATTATTTGATGTTGTTGTCCCTGTTGTTTTAAGTTTTCCCTGTGAATTAAGGCTTCTGTTTGGCATCCATTGTTGATGTTATTTCTTCTGTTGCTTCAAGTTTTTCTTCTCAATTCAACGTTCATTTGAGACATGATCAGTTGTTGTTATTGCTTTAACTTTTTCCAACATCATTTGTTATTGTTTTTTTAACTTTTCCTTATAAATTGAGGGCTCATCTTTGGCATCACTTCGTTGTTGCTTAAATGCTCTTGTCAATTCAAGGCTCATCTTTGGCTTTTGTTCTTG
>JZKD02S1674746.1:349180-378176 GCA_000966675.3 Picea glauca
TTCAACTTGGCAGGGGACAAGTTCTTTATTACAAAATAAATGGCATAGGCTTGTTGGTCCTCTTTTTTCCGTAATACCCCTCCTATTGTAGTGTTGGAGGCATCAGTGGATATATGAAATGGGAGAGTCCAATTGGGCCCTCTAAGAACTGGTGCCACAAACAGCTTGGCTTTCAGGGTTTCGAAGGCAGTTTGACACTACTCAATTCAAACAAAATCAACATCTTTTATCAATAATCCAAACATAGGTGCAACAATGTTTGTAAAATTTTCAATAAACCGTCGATAATATCTAGCATGTCTGAGAAATATTCTCACCTCTTTCTAAGTCTTGGGGGGTGGAAGTCTAACAATGACCTCAATCTTTGCAGGATCGACTTTTATCCCTTCAGATGAAACATGATGTCCTAGAACCACTCCTTCAGTTAACATCATTTTGCATTTTTCATGACTTAGAGATAGGTTCATTTCCTGGCATCTGATGAGGACTTTTTCTAAGTTGTCTAAGTCTTCTTGGTAATTGTTGCCATTGACTGTGAAGTCATCCATGTAGACCTCCACACAATCATGAATAAGATCGAAAAATATCCCTAATATTGCTCGTTGAAAAGTGCTAGGAGCATTACACAATCCGAATGGTAAGACCCTATAGGCATAGGTGCCCCAAGGGCACGTAAAGGTAGTCTTGTACTGGTCCTCGGGTGATATAAGAATCTGATTGTACCCACTGTACCCATCTAGAAAGGAGAAATACTTCTTTCCAGACAAGGTTTCTAGAAATTGGTCAATGAAAGGAAGAGGAAAGTATTATTTCAAAGTGGCTTTGTTGTGTTCTCAGAAATCAACACAAATTCTCCATTTCCCGGAAACTTTATTTGGAACCACTACAAGAGGGGATACCCACTTACTGTCGGAGATGGGATAGATAAATCCAACATTCAACAACTTTTGGATTTCCTCCTTGACTATGTCTTTGAGTGCCGGGTTCATCCTTCTCTGGGGTTGCCTAATAGGTGTTACCTCCCCTTGGGTGTATATATGATGGATGCATGTGTCAGGGTGTACACCCTTCATGTCAGTGTATTCCTAGAAAAATGCTTTTGATTGTTCTTTAAGGATATCTACTAACTGTTTTTGTTGGTCTGCATCTAGCTCGGAGTTTATATGTAAAAATTTCCCTGGACTAATCTCATAGGGTATAGTATAAGACATGGTAGACTCATCTATATTGAAAATAAAACATGTCGAAGACAAAATGGATGGATCCAATTGTTCTTGAAATTATTCCCCAAACATGTACTCAAATTGGGGAAAAGACTGTGGAAAATCCATACATGTGATAGCAGAAATGAATTGGTTTAGCACATTTTCGGTTGTATGCTCCTGAAGTGCCCATGCATGGTCACTTGGAAATACAGGTTCTTCCTAGTCCTCGTTCTTGTATGGACATTCAAGCCACCATGGATTCTCCATAATAGGTTGAGTTGGATGGTAAATAGTGAGCTTATGGATAGAGAGACCATTTGAAATGGTCATTTCTCCTTCTCTACAACCAATAGATGCATTGGTTGTGGCTAGCCAAGGTCTTCCCAAGATAATGGGATGACCTCTGTCAGGATCCTTTGAATGAATGACAATGAAATCTACCGGGTACTCCCATGAGGCTAAAGCAACCATGAAATCATCTAAAATCCCTCTAGGTATAACTCTAGTCGTATCTGCTAATTCCAAAATGGTTGGGGTAGGCCGAAGAAGAGGTTGTAACTGTAATTGTTCCAATGTAGTAGCAGTCATAACATTGATGGATGCCCCTAGGTCTATGAGAGTGTTTCCAATGGAGACCTCATTAATGGTTATGGTCACTACGGGGTTTCCTAGATTCCCATACTTTGCTAGTTTTGGTTGCTCTGATATGTACTTAGAGAATCCTCCTACCAAATGCACTGTAGGATTATCCTTTTGCTTCCTACCTGGCTTCTTAATACATAGTTCTTTGACTACCTTACTATAGATTGGAATGTATTTAATGGCTTGAAGAAGGGGAATTTTGACACAAATATTTTTCAATTCATTCAGAATGTCAAATTACGGTCGGGTGGTAGGTTTCTCAACCACCAATCGGTCTAGATAAGGAGGGACCTTCGTAATTTGTGAAGGTTCATTTTTTGGAATCTTGGGTTCTTGATTCTTCTGGATAATAAAATCTTCCCACTTAGTGTCATCCATGTGTTGTTTGGTGGTTTCTTCTTCTTCTTCTTCCTAGATGACTACTGAAGGTCTCTGCCTATCTAGAATTTTTCCCTATCTCAGTTGAATTTCCTGTAATGGAACAAGAGTAATAACATATGTCGGGAAGGCCTGCATCTCAACATTGTTAAGAGGTTGAGGGGGTGTATTATTAGGATTCAACACTGGCTGTGCCGGTAATAGTGTCGGTCTCGGGGAGCTTGTATTTTGATATTGTAGTGGTTGTTGTTGTGGAATAGGAGGTAAAGGTGGTGGAACAAATCCTGGCAGAAGCTGCGGAGTGTTAGGTGGGAACTGGGGATAAGGATGGTTTGACATAGGGATAAGTGGAGCTTGAGGGTTTCCTTGATTGTGTCCTCCTCTCCATCCTTGAAGCCAAGGATGTTGGTACTGAGTAGAAATTTTTTTCCAACCTGGTGGGTTCCATTGTTGTTATTGTTGTTGATAATAGGGTGGAACTTGGGATTGTAGATATGGGTATGTGGGCTGGTTCCTAGGCTGCCATGGCCTCCTAGGTGCATAAGAAGAATCCCTGGGATATCCACTCCTATAGATGGCTAATAAACCGGGCAAGGATGGACATTTATCAGTTGAATGGTCTTATGTATGGAAGCCACAAACTAAAATGTTATCTAATGGGAATTCCCTTGAGGAATGCTTCCTCCTGCACCTTGGGCAATATATGCTCATTGTTGCATTTTCCTCCTCTGGTTTCTTTTTTATTTTAAGGGTGTCCAATTGGGAACCTATTGTGCTTAAGATGTATGTCTTGAATTTTTATAGAAGGTTCCCTATCTCTGCTCTTGTGATACCACCTGAACTAATTGGTTTTAGGCTTCTATTGTAAGGGCCCCGAACATTCTTTCCTATTTTGGCTCTACTCCTTGAGTAATTTTTACACATTTCACATATCTCCAAAAAAGGTTTATGAGAAATGTCACCTGATGCCATCAGGTTAAGCTTCTCTAGATACTCTTCTGAAATTCCCTTAAGGAAAAGATCCCTAATTGCATCTTCTGGGAGGTCATGGTATTTTGACTTCTTGGAGATATAACCAAATATTTCCATATAGTCTTCAAGGGTCTCGTCTTCTAACTGTTGGATTTTAAATATGTCATTACAAGACTCTTTGGTCTTGTAGTAGTCCTGGTACTTCTTAAGAAATACCTCTTTCATGTCTTCCAAAGACCTAATACTGGATTATCCCAACCTGATGAACCATCTTAGCACAGAGTCTTTGAGGGTGCCAGGAAAGAGTTTTAATTTCTGGGCATCTTGCAACGGTGCCAAAAATGATGGGTGTTGTATATGCACTAAAAACACAGTAAAAACCCTCAATTAAATTGTCAACCCGGGGTAAGTAAAACTAGAGTTGTAGCAAAATATATGCCAAAGGTAGAAGGGATGGTAGGAGTATCGTCTAACTAATGAAGGCAACTATCTAAGGCTAATCTACTCAAGCAAACCTATCTAATGAGAAAATCCTACTAAGCAATCTTGAAACTAGGTAACCTAAGTACTTTTGGGCCAAGGGTCGATGGATAGTCCTAAGAAAGAAAATAAAAACTCTATGTAAAGAAAACTAGTTCAACAATAAGCAAAAGCAAACTACTTAAGCATAATAAGCAAATGACAAAAGCAACTATTTTAACTTTCCAACCAACATTCAATGAGAAACTATCCTATGAAAGCAAATAAATAAGCAAAGACACCTAACTAACCTACTAAAGAAAATAGACAAGTAAGCAAAAACAACTATATATCCTATTAAAGCAAATAGATGGGTATGCAAACACAACTAACTATGACAGGCAAAAACTTCTCATTGAACAACTATCTAGCCTAAGAGGCAAGTGGACTAAATGCTTAATGAAAAACTATTTCTAATGCATGAAAGGCAATCTAAATGCTCAATGCAATGCATGAAAGGAAATCTATTTTATTGAAAGCAAGAAGAACTACTATTTAATGCTTAATCTATGATAAGAAAACTACTATCTAATCTGTCAAAGCAAAGTCCATCTATCCTACATCAACCATGAAACTTTTATCTTAATCTATGAAAACAAGAAACTATCTCTTCTAAGCTACAAAAGCAGGAAACTATCTTTAATCTATGAAACACTCAAATGTAATGCTGCTGGTTGTGTGAATGCCTTCAGTGGTGACGGATGATATCTCGATGACACTTGACAACAAATGACAATTCCAATAGTATAATCTCAACACTAATCTCAATGGCAAAATGAAAAGTATGGATTAAACAATCCAAGGAGAATTTAGCCATGACAAAAATAATGTTAGAGACCCTGCATATTCATGTATAAACCATCGACAACATAATGAGATCATCATTCTACTTTACACTATGTAAGAAAAACTATATTCAACCATTAACTAAGAAATATAATTGCATTTTAATTATAGGAAAGGAAATTGCATAAAATAAAACTATACTATGTCTATTCTAACCATTCAAACTACAATAAAGAAATGACTAAAACATAAATTAAAAACATGATATTAAAAAGTAATCTAACAATTACATTAACCAACAACTAATTAAACAAGTTCTATAAAAATAAATAAGATAAGCAAACTATGATTAAAAACTGGAATCAAATCTATCCATCCATCAATCCTTGTCAAAAGAAAACCCAAATTAAAAACTTTGTTCTATCTAATTAAAAATTTGTATTAACTTTAACTGTAAAATCATAAAAGAAAGCATAATCTAACTGCATATGGGGTTAGTATTAAGACAGAGAGACTTGTAATTCTTTTCCTAGTCTATAAAATCAATGCATGCTAATATATATCATTATCTAACCTGCAAAACAATTAAAACAATTAAGCTACAACAAACTAGTTAGCATAATAAAACATGCATGTACAGGAAAATAAAAAGAGTAATTAAATTAAGAATTGCATAAACAACACACTGATAGTCACTAGACTGCTGGTGGGCCCCCCAACAAGTCATGTCTACTTCCTACAAGCACACCACAAACTCAGCAGGATGAATTGCCCATAAAAACTTGAAAACTCGGTTCTGGCAATGTAAAATATCAAAAACAGAGGAAAACAAGTTTTTCTCCAATACAATGGTTCTTCTACTTGCTTAACAATATTATGACCATCCAAGCAGTATTTATAAGCTTACAAACCAAGTGGTCAACCTCAGGAAGGTCAAACCACTTCTAATTTCGGCAAAATACAATAAATGATGCTCTAACTGACAAAACAGAGAAAGCCAATAATCGCCCTCTTTGGACAATTGAAACTGAGTTGTCTAGAGCTTAGTAGCTGGAGGGGGTGATCATGAAGAAAACCCACGTGCCCGATTTTCCCATCACTGGCCGCCAATACCTTAACCGCCAAGTCACCTTCCATTTCTGTGCAATACAGAGTGCTGAAATGAGTGTCGGATTGGGTACTAGAAAGAGTGTTGGAACGATTGCCGGATCAAGTGTCGTAACTAGAAACGTAGTGCATTTTTCCCTGTAACACCAAAAAAACGTGAATTAGCTCTTGGAAATAATAGAACACATGAATTATACTTGATACAGTCATTAAACATGAATTATACATACCTTATGTTGATCATACCGTTTTATCATCAAATTCTTCAAAAAGATCCTTCAAAAGATGAAAAACACATATATACATGTGGCGAAAATGTATAATAACCGTCATGAAAATGATCATATATCGGGCCTAACAAGGGTAGTGATTCCTGACTGTGATTTTGTTTAAGGCTCTGTAATCAATGCAGAGTCGCCAAGTCCCATCCTTCTTCTACACCAGTACAACCGGGCTTCCGCAAGGGGAGCAATTGGGTATGATTTTCCCCTTTTG
The DNA here is from genome assembly GCA_000966675.3 of Picea glauca. Classification (NCBI taxonomy): domain Eukaryota; kingdom Viridiplantae; phylum Streptophyta; class Pinopsida; order Pinales; family Pinaceae; genus Picea; species Picea glauca. Next base: position 355,285 of record JZKD02S1674746.1, read on the forward strand.
AAGAAGCTCTTGGATCTGACACCTGATTTCATCATTCTCCATCAACGAGCGCCGATAGACTAGTCCATTAGGTAGAGGTGTGTCGGGGGTCAGATCAATTGGATGCTTGACTTGGTAGTGTGTTGGTACCACTGTAGGTGAGATAAATATGTCTCTGCATTCTTCCACGATCTCGTCCACTTGATTCTATTGCAAAGAGAGGCATTGTGTAGAGGCCATGGATGCGGAGGCAACCTTATTCTTACTGTGAGAACAGATCACAAAGAAGATGAAATTCCCGGTTTGTGAAATTACCTTACTGCATTGCTTAGCATAGATTAAAGAAATAGCAGTAGGCGGTGCCACCTCTGGGATCCTGTACAATTGTCTACCTAAACTAATAATAACATTGCGGGGTCTAGACTCATACACAACATGATGCTTCCACAAATATGGTTGTCCTAAATGAACATCACAAACTTTGAGGGGAGCAATATCACATAGTACCTCAACTTTGAAAGGCTTGATGTCATAGGGAAGATGACATTATTGGCTGACATGTAGATCTCTTCCTTGACGAAGCCAACCGATGGTGTAGGGATGTGGGTGCGGTGTCATTGGCAGGTTCAACTGCTTGATGACCTTTGCTGAAATCAAGTTCTTCTGACTACCATTGTCGACAATGAAATGAATTAGGCCCCCATTGACCCACATCTGCGAGTGGAAGAGGCATTCCCCTTCCTCTGGTTCTTCTAGTTCACTTGGCCAGAATTTGGTGGTAGCGACCATGGCACTGGGTTCAACATCGATAATCTACTTCCCTCCTTTAGGACTTGACTCAGAATCAAAATCGGCCTCTGACTCGAAAGCCTTCAGCTCGGCCATGAGGGACTGGTTGGAGAGACATTCATCAGTGTTGTTCCAAGGACTTTTATAGTACTCACACCATATTCTCATGTCATTCTTCGTCTTCTCGTTTCCCTTCTTGTGTTGTGGCTTGGACAGATTGTCCTCAGGGCGACCATATCGATTTGGTCCTTGTTACACATTATTTTGGTCACCTCGGTAATCACCTGACAACATGTGTTCATGTTCCCTAAAGATATTAAAAGAGACTTTCTTCATGACAAACATGATTTTCTTTCCTATGCCAAAAACCATATGAAGGAAGGTCGTCGCACCTTACTTTATGCATGGGGTGCGACGATGCTTGATCGTCGCAATATGCACTATACCTAGACTGTGACGTCGTTGCATGCTTCTTGTGCATAGGGTGCGACAATGCTTAAAGCATGAGAAAAGTCAAATTTCACGAATGTTCTAGAAGGGAATGTTTTAGAAGATGAGGTGGCCTTGGATCAGTTTGGATCTTACTCACTTCACATATTTAGTGGGATCATCCTAATATCCTCATCCATCTCTCTTTCACACTATATAAAGAGGGATCTCTCATGGAAAAGGCTAAGGTTGAATAAGATAATATTTGTATGGAGAGTTCTACTTCAGATTATGCTTGAGAGCTTTGCTTAGTTCTTCAAGTCAAATTGTGGATCTTCTTCATGCAAGACATTTTGGAGCAAAGGTGTATATGTTGAAGCAAAGAGCCATTGAAAGGGGACCTTGCAACATCAAGGCATAAGTCGTATTCTCCACTTTCTATTCACTTAATACAGTAATGCATTTCTTCCGTATATAAGCATCTCGTCTTCTATTGTATAATTCCATGATCATATAATAGAATTCATTAGAATACATACATACATACATACATATATATATATATATATTTGTTCTCTTTCTTTGTTGGTTTGTGATTCTTAGACAAGCTTACTGTTCTGCAAACTCAAGGAAGGATCTACAAAAAGGATGCTAGCGGGGACAAGTGTGTTTTGAAATGTATGTCACTTGTAACCCATTAAAATAGTTCATATGATGATGAAGTTTAAGGAAAAGTGTACATTTTGTTCTGTTTTGTTCTAGTTTCCTGTGGAATCTAGGGAGATCTGTTTATGTTCGTATTTACCGATTAATCCGATAACTAAATTGGCGAACATACTGGGGAGAGAACTTTCTTTTGGTTTTTTTCCTCTTATTTTATTTGAGCCTACCTTATTTTGGTCAATTTCATTCTCTGAGTCCGTGGGTGATCCATCTACAATCCCTGGGTTTGAAGGGTCAGTAAGATTTTTTGTCTATCTTTCCATTTTCCTTTAGTCATAGAGATCGTCGCACTATACTATATAGACAGACTGTGATGATCCTTTGATTTTGCATCCTATTGGTGCAGACCAGTGTGATGATGTCACACTGTAACCTATTGGCAGCATGCGATGACCCTATATTTTCACACTATGCTCCACTGCAATCTGCGACGATTCCTGTAGGAATTGTTCAAGAGAGCCAATTTTTCTTTTTCCACCCATTTTTTCCTCAATTGCCTGGGATGAACTTCTGATACTAGTGATTGATTGATTTATAAGTTTGAAGCTTGCATTTGATTGGTTTTCAAGAATTGAAAGTTTTTCTTTGTAATTTTTCAAGCATTGCTTTTGATTTTTGTCACAAGGGTATAATCTCTGGATCTTGGTCCTGAGTGCTTGTTTGAAAAAGGGTCTTTGATTTGTTTGAATTTTTGGATTGTTTTTACTTTCCAGATTATTTATTTGTTGAGAGACATTTTTGTTTGCATTTGACAAAAGGCTTTCCTATCATTTTCATTTTTGTCTACATTATGAGTTTGATTTGGAATTTGTGTTGAGAATGTGTTAATTTTCTTGGATTACACTTTCTTTTCTTCATTACATCTCTGATCTTATTTGAAAATAAAGAACTAAATTCATTCTTCTTTTTAGTGATTTTTCATAAGAAAATTATTGCATTCAAAATATTTGTTAAAAGAGAAAATTGGAAAATTTTGTAACTTTTGATTATTTGGGATTTTGTTCATTCAAAAATTGAGAAATTGTATTTCGTAGCTTTTGTATTTCAAAAAGAGATACTTTCTCCCTACTGTAATTAGAGTTCATCGAATTGAAATATTTTATATTCATCTCTTCTTGCATTTTATTGGGTCAATATCACATACGTCATCAGTTTCATTTCCATCTCCCTTTTGTGTAAACAACAACCTTTAAAATACAACGTAATTTTAAAATTTATTAGTAACTTTTATTTTCTATAAATTCTCTTCACCAACATTAGCTAGGATAGTGCTTTGGAATAGGTTGTAAGGCACACTCTCCAAAGCATCAAAATACACAATAGTATCGTGTGATAGGGAGAGTTCAAATACACTTGCTGCATTTTGTCTTGGGAAGCCCTTGTAACACAAGGGTCAATCATGAGGTCACATTAGGACTGGCAGAGTTACTCACCTTTCTTTGTCGGTCTTAGTGTAGAGATTGCACGTATTATTGGGGGTCACTTGATAAGAAAATCCTATGGGGACCTTCTTGAGTTGATTTCGAGCTAGATACCCTACCTTTGCGCATGTATCGGGCTGTCGACTATTTCCCCAAGCATCATTGTCGTAATTGGTAGCCTTAGTAGCCTATCTATTTAGGGTCTTTACACGAGGTGACTATGGAGGGGCAAGTCTTCATGGTACCTGGAATTGACGTTGGCCAAACTCACTCGGGCTCATTGGAGGGTATACCCATGATTATGTGTGGGAGCTTGCACCAGGGTGTAAGTCCGTTAAATAGGTCATCAACGTAACTTTTCCACCCGCTTTATCCCAACCCCTTCTTTTCTTGAATTCCCGACGTTGGATTTCATCACCAACTAGTGACATCAAAATAATAAGGTTTGTTTTCTTGGTTTGATTTCTAGATTTTATTAGTGAGTGTTGTTTATTTCTCTAGTTGGCCAGAGATTTGTTTCGCTCTTTATTTGGTGCGGCCAACATCGTCCTTCGCTGTTCACGTAGGATGAAATGGATACCTCTGGAAGATACAGAAGGTTACCTCCAGTTTCTTCCTAACTCACTAGAGGGATCTCCTGAAGGAGCAGTCAATAACGAAGTAGCCTCTGAGATTGGAAGTTCAAATCCTTTAGAGGAATCGATACTTCCCCCAAATCTGTTGTTGAGTGTTATACAAGATCCACATTTTCTCCAGATGAATTCATCAGGAGAACTTGTTGTTGACGAAAATATTTAAGTACCTATTGGACCTAATGTCGAGTCTGGAGTAGACGATCCAATTTTTAAGAGTGATTCATTTATAACCCCGGTTCGTACTACTGGATTTTTTCAGAAAGACTCCTCAGGACACAATTTTTGATAAACTAGCATTCTTGGCATCGCAAACGCCTATGACTTCCGTTGCTTATACAGTACCTTTAGATCATTTCACTGGCGCAACCAGTAATGTTGTCATAGTTCCAAATCAATTATTAATTGGTTCTAACTCGATTCTTCCTCTCCAGATCGCCAACTCTACCATGGTCCCACAATCTACGTCTGTTTCTGTCAGAAACGTGGTTATCACTCAAGATCCTATTGGAACACCACTTCCGCTTAGATCAAATCCGTCACTTCCCCCTGTGTATAACTCTTTGAATACTTCCATTGCTATGCCTGCCCAGAATCCATCTGGAGGGTCTAACCTTTTTGTTCCTCCTGAGTATAATGCTGCTAGTCACTTTGTTCCTACACCTACACAGGTTCTCTCCAGGGGGCCTTACATTCCTCCTCCATCTTTGTTTGGAGGATCTAGTCATCCTAGCCCTAGTGGCTCCAATCCAGTTGGAGGCACCAGTCATTCTGTCACTTCTGGTTTTGATATTCCTGGTGTAGGCCAACCTCAAGTTGGGGGACAACCTCAATTTGAGGGGAAACCTTAGATTGGGGGAAAACCTCAATTTGGGGGGCAATCTCCAATTGGGGGATAACCTCAACTTGGGGGAAAACCTCAAGTTGGAAGCCATAACCTAGTTTATGGGAAAAGTATACCTGAATTACAATCTCAACCTTGGAATCTTTCTTTCTAAGGGAATAAACAACCATGTGGGGGGAAACATCCTCAAGTTAATTATTTTGTACCCCCTCACCTCAGAAAAACATATCCAGGTTTTATGAATCCTACCTGGGGTCAAAATTTTCAGTCTAATGTTCCTCCAAGATAACATACCTAATCAACCAAACCCTGTTGGTTATTTGACCCAAAATCCTCCACAACTGAATCTGTAAGGATTGTCTAACTATATACAGACTACTTATGGTCCTACTAGTATACTTACAGGGGTTCCTCCTTAGAATTTCCAGTTTCCTCAAGTGAATAGACAGTTTCCTTTTCTTGCTACTTTGGATTTACCGGATTTATCTAGGATTTTGAATGATCCTATTTTACATTCTCCTTATTGGCCTGTCATACCAGCCAAATTACCGTATGACATTCCTAAGTTCGACGGTCGATCAGGATAAAACCCAAAAAATCATGTCATGACTTTCAATCTTTGGTGTTCGTCCAAATCATTGATGGATAAATCTATAAGATTATGACTTTTCCAATGAACTCTTACGGGTTTGGAAACCAAATGGTATATTGAATTACCACGAGGATTCTTTAATGACTTTAACACTTTTTCCATGGAATTCTTAATGCATTACCAGTTTCCAATTCGATACGAGACAGGAACCAAAATTTTGAGTTCTTTTAAACAATCCTCTTCCACTCATATTTCTGATCATATCCATGAGTGGAGGAGGAGAAGACACTTAATAAAATATCCCCTTCCTAATCAACTATTGGCTGAGTGGTTTACCAAATCACTCATTAGGCCCATAGCTCATGATGTCACCATGGGTGGTGTCGTCACTGAAGAGCAGGCGATTAGTCGTGCTCAATATCTAGATCTCATTTATTTGCAAACATACACCTTATATGACTTGATCCTTGATGCTCCTCGTCCTTATATGAATCCTACCCCAACACCTCCAGTAGATTCTCATGCTATTGATGGCTTGATTTCCACCTTTCATACTGAAACTCAGTATACACAAGCCATTCATACCAATCCCAAGTCTACCACTTCTAATGTACAAAATATGCCTACTCCTACTCCTTCCCCTGGTAAAAATTCTAAAGTTAATTCGGTTCAATCTACACCTACCGGTAAAAATCAAAATAAAAAGAAAGGGAAGGGTAAGAATAAGGAGGAAAAAAATAATAATCAACAATATGAAAAACCCAAAACACAACCTGTTGATGACAAGGACAAATGTAAACCGCGTTATCCTTGCCTTATCGGTGGTGACAACCATTATACGAAATATTGTACATGACGTCCTGAGGTTACTAAGTTCCTGCAGGGGACCGGGAAGCCTCCTACACCTGTCGTTTTGTCACAACCTTTTCCTTCTCAGCAGCAGGCCCAATTGGTCATTCATGACCAACCATGTCTTATTTTCTTATGTGTACTGGTGACTCCAAGAAGAACGAATTTGCAGTCGCAACTCGAGCCAAAGATTATTATCCATCGAAAGAGAAAGTTGATGATTTACCACCTTCATTGGTTCAACCTCCTCCCCAAACTTCACCTCCAAAAGGTCCTCTTCATCTCGAATGACTGGGTATAGATATATTTCTTCATCCCCATCCCAAGTGGGTTGTTTGAAAGTCTTCATTTAATCCTCACACATGTGCTACCAAAAACTACAGTATTGTAGAAGACCTTGCACAAGCACCCTCTGCGATGTCGGCTCTCGAAGTATTTCAAAGTTTTCCTACTCACATAAAGGATTTATTAAAGGCTATTGGTGGAATTGATCCTACCGATAATAATTTAATAATATTTGACTTGGAAGATCATATTCCAAGGCTTCCTCCCCAATTAGCATTTCAGATCCAAGTGGTTGTGGAAAATAAGAATATATGTCGGACCATTATTGACGAAGGAGCCTCGACTTCCATTATGTTTGTCACTTGTTGGAAAGATATTGGCTCTCCTGCCCTTACCGAGTCACACAATACTCTTAAATCTTTCAATGGTACGGGGTTTAAACCTTATGGTGTTCTTTTGTCGTTGTCTATTACATTAGAAGATAAAGTGGTTAACGTCGAGGTTGAGGTCTTTGATGCACCTCTCGATTATAACCTTCTAGTTGGTCGTAGATGGAATTACTCCATGCGTGAAATTGTTTCTACTCTTTTCCAAGTGTTACGTTTCCCACACTAAGGAAAAATCATTACTGTTGATCGACTGGCCTTATTTAATTCTGATTCGCGTACTAGAAACATTCCTTTTATTTTGAAAACACCTCTCGGTTATGAGAATGTCGATGTGGGTATTTTAAAAGATTCAACCTTGATGAGTACTTTACCTATTATGCCACCTGATATTCCTCCTTTTGTCGTCTTGATTAACATGATCTCAAACTCTGTTCGTGAAACCCCTGATTCTTATGACCCGTGGATAGTACCTAACTCTGGTGATTATCTCCGTTATGGCGACAGGATGCCTTTAAGTCCAGTAGAATCAACTTATCAAGCTATTCGATCGACAACTCCTTCTCCTCCTTCTCTTTGTGATAAATCTCCAGACCCATTCCATGTGATATTTCCTACTGATGAGGTGATCATGTCAGTGTTGTATATGGAAGATACTCCATGGGATGATGGGCATCATAGTTCTATTCTCTTCCTAGAATGTGATACCATAGAGAGTTACCAACGGATTTTGACTCCGTATATTGCTGTTGTTATTTCTTATGTACCTGAATCAACACACGATGTTTTGTATGAAGGGAACTTGAGTAACATTTCACCTACCGTTCCTCTTGACATATCGATTAAACCTGGGGTCATGGAAAATGTTCATATCAGTGCCTCATGTTCTACTGATGAGGTCTCCACTTATAAAGCCCTTTTCCAAGAATTTTGTGATGTTTTTGCCTAGAGTTATGAAGAAATGTCTGGTATTGATCCTGATATTGTTTTGCATGAGATTATGACTTACCTGAACGCTAAACCCGTTCGGCAGAGACTTCACCCAATACATCCACGTAAAGGCACTGCTATTAAGCTTGAAGTTGAAAAAATTCTTAAAGCTGGCTTTGTCTATCTTGTGGCTTTGACCGATTGGGTGTCCAATATTGTTCTGGTTAACAAGAAACAAGGAACGATCCACGTTTGTGTATGTTACAGGGATATAAACAAAGCTTTCCCCAAGGACAATTATCCAACCCCTTTCGATGACCAGATTGTTGACGACTATGCCAGGAGTGAAATCTTCTCCTTGATGGACAGTTTCTCCGACTATAATCAAATCAATATTTTACCAGTGGATCAACATAAGATTGCTTTTGTTTTCCCTTGGGGAATCTTCGTATACTGAAAACTTCCTTTTGGTCTCAAAAATGTTGGGGTGACTTTTCAGCACGCTATGTCTTATGCTTTTCATGACATTAAGAACATTGTACAACCCTATCTAGATGATCTACTGACACATTCCATGCATCGTCAAGATCACCCAACACATTTACGGGCCATTTTCCTACGCTATCGTTATTATCACATACGTTTGAATCTGCATAAATGTGTTTTTTGTGTGGAATCCGACCGACTTATTGGTTTTATCGTGTCTATACATGGGATTTGGGTAGACCCCTTGAAGGTTGAGGCTATTCTTAATCTACCTCCTCCTTCCATGCTATGCCAAATCCAAAGTTTGTAAGGGAAGGAATTTTTTTTACATCGATTCATCCCCAATTATGTTGAATTAACAAAAGTATTTACTTGGTTTCTCAAGAAAGGTTACGATTTTGTATGGGATGATACTGCAAACAAATCCTTCGAGGCTTTGAAACTCGCCTTAACCCGTACACCATTGTTGTTTCCACCTGACTATAGTCGATATTATTTCCTACACTTAGCTGCTTCAGACTCTATCATTGCTATGGTTTTAGTCCAAGAGTATGATTCACATGATAAACATGTTATATACTACTTGAATCGTAGTCTCACGACTACCGAAACCAAATATTTACATGTGGAGAAACTGGCCTTGGTAGTTGTTCAGGCTGTTCAACGTTTTCATCACTACATTTTATTACGCAGAACCACAATCACTTCCAATTGCAACCCCATGCAACATATCCTTACTCGACAATTGCTGGGGGGAAGGTACTCTAAATGGATAATTATTCTCCAGGAGTTTGATTTGGAGTTTGAATGCATCAATTCAAAGAAGTCTTTATTTTTTTCCAAATTGATATGTGACCTTCCCTCTACTGAGACATAAACTATGGCAGAGGATTCCTTACCTGATGAATCCCTATTTCTGATCAGTTTTGATGACATATGGTACAAATATATTATCATCTATCTCCAGACCCAAAATTTTCGGCCTTATATTTCTAGTACAGATTGTCGTCGTATCCGATATCAAGCCCGTCAATACATTATCCTTGGTGATACCTTTTACCACCGTGGTAGTGATTGCATATTTTGACGATGTCTCACCTACGATGAATTTGAGAAAGCTTTGAATGAATGCCACTCTTGAGCATGTGGCGGTCATATGTCTGGGTATGCCACTGCTCAAAAGATCTTACGAGTTGGTTATTTATGGCCTTCATTGTTTAATAATTGCATTACTGCCGTCCATAAATGCCACACTTGGCAAACCTATAACAATAAGATCTGATCTCACCCTGCTCCTCTTCACCCTATAGTTTCCATGGGTCAATTCTCTAAATGGGGAATTGAATTCATGAAATGTAACCCTCACTCGACCGGGGGGCATGGATACATTATTGTAGTTGTGGATTATTTCACTAAATGACCGAGGTGATTCCTACATTTGATAATACCAGGAAAACTACAACATTGTTCATATTCAATCATATTATTACTAGATTTGGTATCCCTTAAGCCATCGTTACTAATCACTGTAGTCATTTTCGTAATTTCATGATGGTTGAACTTACTAAAATTTTGGGTCTTCGACATGAAAACTTGACCCCCTATTATCCACAGGCGAATGGCCAGGTTGAAGCAATTAACAAAGTTCTCACTACTATGCTTCGATGAATGGTAGGAATTCATAAGTCAAATTGGCACACGATGTTGTTCTTATCATTGTGGGCCTATCAGACATCTGTCAAGTCTGCCATGGGATTCACAACTTTCCAGTTAGTATATGGTATCAAAGAAATTTTTCTGATTGAATGTGAAATCACATCTTTGAAACTAGTTGTCGAACTTCTCCCTAACACCTCTACTAAAGAGGAACGTATTTTGTATTTGATGCAATTAGACGAAACCCTTCATGATGCCACCTTAGTCATTGAAACTTAGAAAAAATGTGTTAAATCCAAATATGACAAGCATGTCGAACCATGTGTTTTTTTTTTCTGAAGGTGATCTAGTTCTTCTTTACGAGCAAGATCGTGATTTGATAGGGGTCGGTAAATTAGAGCCCATGTGGTGGGGTCCTTATATTTTGAAATGAGTGTTGGAGAAAGGGGATTATGAGCTAGTGGATTATGATGGAATCCCTTTGAGTGAACCTAGAAATGGGCTTTACTTGAAGAAGTACTATGCTTACACAATTTTTTGCATAAGTGCTATATATTTTTAGTGTATCATACTCTTGTGTGCTTTTTTGTTTTTGGTTCCACCTTTCAACTTCTTACCTTGCATTGTTCTTGGTTTCCAAATTTCCCTGTCTTTTCTACCCTACATTGGCTTCGCTAATGGTGCTAGTCATAGTACTCAAAACTTAACGTCTGTTTCTTAGGAAATATATGCACCTACGGATGAATTAATTAGTCTACATGGTGTTTTCCTTGGTCGTGCAACTAACAATATCACAGAATATAGTGCAATTATCGAGTTTCTCACTGACATTGTTTCACTCAAAATCCATCATCTTATTGTACGACTCGATTCACAATTAGTAGTCCTATAGTTGAGTAACGTCATTCAATCCAAAGTCCTACTTTGTTAAGGGTGTATTTATGAATTCGTCTCTTGGAAAGTCATTTTGATTACATTGAATATCAACACATTCCTAGATGTCTAAATACATTAATAGATGCATTGGCTAATTATGTGTTACACAGACATTTGGGACATTTATAAAATCCAAACACACTTTGTACATAAAATAAGTAATCTGGTAGGATTCGTATATTCATAACGATAAAAGTTTACAAAAAAGTGTTTTTGTCTGAAGACCAAAATATCAAAAATGTGAAGCTCATAGCTTCATGTACAAGAGAATCAAGGATGTTTCTCGCTATAACAAGCGACTACCTGTGCTACTTTACAGAGCAGTCGACCGATGGAGGAAGATACGCCCATCGTGTGGCGTTGGTAATGCCTCAGGAGCTCATCCACGGTGGCATCAGGGACATGCATGGTCATTCCCTCCAGGTTCTATTCTATGGCCTCGAGGTCCACGACAACCACTCTTGCTATAAAACCTCTCTCTCTGCCCCTCTAGATGGGAGATGATCCTAGCGACCGATAAGGTCCCACATCAGTATTGATGAGAACATTTGATTAAGTAATCAGATAAATAACGTAAAAAACATGGTATATCATTAAAAATAACAAAAAAATTATATAAACAAAATTTTCTTCTTACCTATGTCCCCCCACTGTGAACCTTCAGAAAGAGATAGGTCCGGATCTCCATGGAAATATACCCCGCCATACGCATAATCTTCAACCATGAGAAACTGAGTCCTCAGCCATTGAAAGAAGACATCATCATACCTGATGATCGGACCACCTCCATGTCGAGCCATGAGATCTACCCACCTCTTCATCCTTGGATCCTGTGGAGTGGGTATACCCCACTCCACTTGCAAGCGTAGAATAGGGACCTTCTCCAGGAAGAAGGATACCAAAATATACCCATATCCAAAAAACTTTAACCCACCACTTTTGCACTTGGTAAGTTGTTTCTTCACTCTTTTTACGACCCCTTCACAACATTTGAAGACTATGGGATCCATACATTCCAATGCATACTGAAAGTGGCTCTGTAAAGCCATGTGGGGAGCTGCACTCCCTGCCATGCGAGTAATACTATAGAGGATAGTCCGCAAAGGAAAATTTCGTACATCCCTGATTTCTACCTTACCGCTATTTTTCTCAGTACCTGACACACAATGATGGCGAACGTAGTAGTTCATAGGCTCACCTCCGCCCCTGCTACCTGTAAGTGTCACCCGTGAACCACGATGAGTTAGTCCTGTCAGGAAAAAGATATCCTCAATATCTATGGTGAGTGTGTGGGGGCCCACGTGAAATGCATGCTCGTTCACATCCCACATGTGAGCCAAGTACTCCAGTAGTATCAACTGGGCTCTCATGCCCTGAATCTTGAAGAATTTTAGTAACCCACACTGTCAAAGAGACATAATTGTTCCCAGGTCATTCCCGACGAAGTAATATTATTCTTCGTTCTCTCGCTCACGCCATTCCAACATATCGACCAAGGAAGACCTACAAAGGAACCATAAGATGATATTAGAAACATAAATTTCTTTCCTGGGGGTTTTCCCTTGTTGGGTTCATCTTTTTAAATTTTGGGTTGCGGTCGCCGCGGGCATGTGCATTCGCACAGTGTGACATTGTCGCACCTTATTTATAGGGTCACCTGCGGCGATCCTAGATCGTCGTGGTTCCCGATATAGGGCACCTGCAACAACCTCAACACATGGGTAACCCCTAAAAAATCAACTCAAAACATAAATTTAACCAATGAAAGTCAATTTTAAAACCATGAAAAGATGAAGGAGAAGGAGATTACCTCTTTTGCGGAGATGATTCTTGAAATGATCCCTCATGCATTCCGCAATCAACAGTTGAAAATCGAGGTGAAAAAGGGATTTGGAGAAATATTTGGGCAAAATTACGAATGAAATGGTAAAATGTGGTTTGTTACCTATTTTATTGACTTTTGTAACTTTTCATTTTCATATTATATTATTTTTATGCTTTATCCAAACCCTAAATTCTTAACAACTTTACAAGTGATGATTTTTGCAAATTGAAAATGTCTAGAGGTGAGACTTTGGAACAAGGGTCTGCTTTTTGGTTTGTTTTTATATATTTTTCACATGTACAGATCCTTTTAGGGGTTTTCAGGAAAAACTTCGAGCAAAATCTTAGTTCTTTCTCATGCTCATGAAACCATGAGAATGTAATCAAGTAGTCTTTTGTCATTTTTTCGAACTCATATTGGTAAACACGAAAAATGAATATAATGGAGTATCCTTTAAGCTCTTTTCAAGCTCTTTAAACATGAATATATGGCTAAGCGACCTTGATCTTTTCACACTCATAAAAGTATTTGAAGAAAACATCTGATGAGCGGTAGGTTATCACTTTTTTGGTCTCGTCAGATTAATTTAAGAAAAAGGACCTGATGGAGTTCTCTTTAAGTGTTTTTCAGACTCTCTAAAATAAAAAAAAACCTTGAGTTTTCTTTCCTTGGACTCATTAAAGAAACGAGCCATATGGGATCAAACCACTCCTTCTTAGGGTTCATTAAACATACTCCGAGGGAATTGTTTGAAGGATGAGCTTATATCTACAAGCATATGTTATCCTCCTCAAGATTGTGTAAAACTAAAGAGATACTTGCCAGAAATGGTGGGGGGAAATTGGAAAAGAAATGTGTCTCTGTATCTGTGTTAGTGGCAGTAATAGTCACTCTTGAGCATGACACCCCCTTTCATCATTGTATCTGGGTTGGGAAGTCCATTTGTCTCTCATTTGACCATCCACACATCCATATGTTGGGTCCTCCTTGAGTCAATGCTGCCAAGACAACTGTTGTGTCATTCATATGTTCAAGAGAAGTCCAACTTAAACAACCCTTCTATCGAGTTGGCCATCTGCAGTTATAAATTTTCTACCATGTCGGCCTTCCTTGTGTTAGTCCCAAATCATTTCATACTCTGATTTGCCTCAAATCTGTTACATATTTCATGTCATTGATGGGGAATACATCAAGGCCCTCCTATGACGAGTCTTTTCCTGTCGACTTCAACACATTATCCAGGAACAAGACTTATAAATCATTCAGTACCTTAGAGCCTGCATGCCTCAATGGAAGGTCTCTTCACTTTCAATAGTGGGTTCACATCATTGACCCCTGATTGGAATATTCTATCGATTGTTCAACTTCAAATCAATTATTCACATTCGTTGGATTGTACTGGGGTACCTTGGGAATCATTGACATCAATGGTGATTTCCCTCGCACTTGTTAACGGTTTTCTTTAATGACCGGTAATCAAGTGGTTTCTACCATGTTTGACTTAAGCACCTATAATCACATGGTCAAATTCGTACTTATAGATGATGGAAATGAAGACCCTGGATCTTATCATTTTGGTCCAGGTTGTGACAGAGTATTCATGATTTGTACTGACACATAGATCCACTATTTATGTCTCGTGGCTATGTCCGAATATGAATTCTTTTAGAGCATAGATCCACAGTGTATTCCTGGTGGCTATGCCGAATTATGATGACATGGATCCACAATGTATGTTTAGTGGCCATGACTCACTTGACACTTGTAGTCTGATCATGGGAAGGATTACCTCAGAAATGGTATGATATTATGCATATGCTTGTTTGTTTGCAGGTTCCTGATCGATGCTCTCCTTCTTTTCGACACACACATTCTACAAAGTATTTCAGCTGTCATGAGTTCTAGCTTCGTAATTTGGGGGGCATTCTATTACACATTATTTTGGTCACCTCGGTAATCACCTAAAAACATGTATTCATGTTCCCCAAAAATATTAAAAGAGACTTTATCCATGGGAAAAGTGATTTGCTTTCCTCTGCCAAAAACCATATGAAGGAAGGTCATCGCACCCTGCTTTATGCATAGGGTGCGATGATGCCTGATCGTTGCACTCTGCACTATACCTGTACCACAACGTCGTTGTATTTTTCTTGTGCATAGGGTGTGACGATGCTTAAAGCATGAGAAAAGTCAAATTTCATGAATGTTCTAGAAGGGAATCTTCTAGAAGATAAGTTGGCCTCCGACTGGTTTGGATCTTACTAACTTCATAGATTTGGTGGGATCATCCTAATCTCCTCATCCATCTCTCTTTCACACTATATAAATAAGGATCTCTCATGGAAAATGATAAGGTTGAATAGGATAATATTTGTATGGAGAGTTCTACTTCATATTATGCTTGAGAGCTTTGCTTTAGTTCTTCAAGTCAGATTGTGGATCTTCTTCATGCAAGACATTTTGGAGAAAAGGTGTGTGTGTTGAAGCAAAGATCCAATGAAAGGGGACCTTGCAACATCAAGGCATAGGTTGTATTCTCCAATTTCTATTCACTTAATACAATAATGCATTTCTTCCGTATATAAGCATGTCGTCTTCTATTGTATAATTCCTTGATCATATACATAGACTTCATTAGAATATATATATATATATCTTTGTTGTCTTTCTTTGTTGGTTTTTTATTCTTAGACAAGCTTACTATTCTGCAAACTCAAGGAAGGAGCTACAAAGAGGATGCTAGAGGGGAAAAGCATCGCTTAAAAGGTATGTCACTTGTAACCCATTAAACCAGTTCATATGATGATGAAGTTTAAGGTGAAGTGTGCATTCTGTTCTTTTTGTTCTAGTTTCCTGTGGAATCTAGGGATATCTGTTTATGTCTGCATTTACTGATTAATCTGATAACAATCCCCTGCTTTGTGGGTTGGGATTTCCTTTGCCCTGCTTCGGCTGTGAGGGGTTTGCAAATCCAAACTCTCATCGTTTCTTCCTAAATTTCTGCTTGATCTCGACAACATATAAGTTGTGCCCAATGAGGCAATGTCTAGGAACTCCATTTATGTTTGAATGTATCTATGCAAACAGTTGCAGTATTTGAGCACCAGATGAGACTCATAATCTTTGATACCCAATTTGGTACGTAGGGTATGGAAAATATTGGTGAAGTCTGGTACTGTCTGGTCCTGTTCTTGACGTAGGGTGGTCCATTTGGTGTACTGGTCCTTGTAGCTTCCAACATGGTAGTACTATTCTTTAATGGCATCCTGGAAGGAGTCCCATGTAGGGGCCACCACAAAAATTGTATATTCCTCCATGGCCCTTTGCTCATAGTAAGTATCCCACCAATATTTAACATGGGGAATGAACTTGAGGAGTGTAAAAGTGATATTTTCCCGATCGAACAAATTATGGACCGAAAAGTATCCTTCGAGCAGATTCAACCATTTATCTACATCATCTGCATCTATCAGTCCTTCAAATAATGGAATATCAAAATTTACCTGTACCTTGAAGGGGGTTGCATGGCCTCCTAATGAAGATGCTTCTCTCGTGGGTAACCATCGAAGGATCTGCATGAAGTTGTCCATCATTTTGTTCCTTTGTCACGTGAGGGCTTCCTCGAGCAACATTTTAATAGGATCTCGTCCTCCATAATATTTATTTTTGTCTCCCATGGGTTTTTTTTGGGCTCAACATGACTGATCTGGTAATGGCTCGATTGGTTTTAGTCCTAACTTCTTGTACCCAAACCTTCTCGAGGACATGCACGAAGAAAAATAAATGAAGAGAAGACCTCTCTAATACCACTGATCCGGATTTAGGAGCGGAACAAACAGATTAACAAACTAAATACAATAAACACAGAGATAGGAAGAGTAAAAAAAATATCCAGTGAACAATATCTCATATTAAATAATGAAATAAGCTGAAACTGTAAAACTGCAGAACTGAAACTTGCTTGAATGGTGGTAGCTATCTATGAGAAGAGATGTCGCTGAAACGCACATCCTTCTAAGAAGAATGGATTACAATGAGGCTCCAAAGGCCCTTTTCATATTACTCATGAATGCCAAAACCATATACATCCAAAAACCTAACCCTAGAAGGTGAAACGCCAAAAGTCATGTGGGCCCTATGGGTAAGTTGGTGTAATTTGGTACCTCAACTTCCTAGGGTCGTAACTTTTGCATACTACCTTCATTTTAGGCATGTGATAGCCCGTTGGAAAGATATTTCAGAGAACTACACATTTAGCTATCAGAATATAACTCCACTTACAATATGACTATGGTGATTCAAGAAAAAAAAATTTAGGGCCCCAAAACAACCCTAGAAGTACAACAAGATGTGTTGACATGAAAACATACAAAATAAGCTAGTTGGATTAGGAGAGAGGCCACCTGTATCCACCTGGAAAATGTGTGAGGCATCAGACATCCCCATAAGTGTATAACTCACAATTATAAAGTAGTACATAAATACGTGTTGAAAAAAAAACGAACACGAGGAGCCGGTTGGAATAGGTGGGTGGCCACCAATATCCACCTGGATTAGTAACTGATTTTGGAAATCACACCTGAGTTTATGAAACAGATAAGAAGGTAATTTCAGAAACAAAAATTGAATTTGTCATTGTATGAATAATTTTTTAGCATCAATAGAGTGGTCTCTCATTTGGAAGCGGGCCTGGAGACATAGCCCAAGATGGGTGAAATTTGTTATCAACTCCTCCTCCTCCTCCACATGAGTCACAATATTCCACTGATCCTCCTCATCCTCCTCCAATTATGTCACCATCCACCGATCCTTGTCCTTCTCCTCCACATGTGTCATCATCCACCAATTCCCCTCCTCCTCCACTTGTGTCACAAGATTTTGATTCTTTGGAAAATATGTTCACATAGGGTACTACTGTGTTATGACCCAAGATATATGGCTAAATGTATATGAAATAACCCCAAGGGGGGGGAATATATGGGCCTAAATGTACATGTAATGTGTAAATATATATGTAATAGGGTTGGCCTAGTAGTAAATGGGCCTCATGTGAAAGTGTGAACAACTATATATAAGAGATCATGTATTCATTATTGGGACATGTGAATTGTGAAGCATGAAAGGTATTTGGTTATTTGGAGGGGGGTCCCCTATTCTTTAAGGATTTATTGTGTAACTTATCTATATTGGAGTATGTTATGACCCACGGGGGGGAATATATAGATATTCACCCTTCCTATGCTCTCCATCAAAGGATGGTGACTTAAGTTTTCTAATATCTCCTTGCAAGATATATGACCCATTGTTACAATATTTTTCCCCTTTGACCTTCGGTCATGTCACAACAGAGCAAGACCATATATAAAATACATAATCTACCCTCACACACAACAATGCTATGAGAAAATAACTACTTTGAGAGGGAGAAAGAGAGAATGGGATGCCTCACACCGTATATCCTATGTTTCATGTTGATCCTCTCTCTCCACCGTTGATTTTTCTCTTGATCTCTACTGGTATCAACCTGCAAAAGAATACCAAGTCTATGTTGCAACAAGGTAGTTATGAATTCAGATCATGCATATAATGTGAAAATATTCAAGTATATGAATAAAACTAAATATAAACAGATTGAGATCAATTTACACATGAATAAAGGGAAAGATAACTCTTTTATTGAAAATGGTAAAAGTGGGTAGTTACAACTTGACTCGAATCATTAGCACTTCCTCGAAGCCAACCGCCTAGGTTCCTCCATTGATCCTTCAAGCATCAACTCAGAAATATGTCCCTTATTCATATGACCCAAAAGGGATAGGAACACACCCTATTGTCATATAAGGGAGAAGGAGTACTAGAAAACAAGTTCCAGAACAAGGGGGTGCTACTCATAGGATCAAGGAAAATAGGGAAGCTTGTGAATTCGTCAGCATAATATTGAACCTAGGTTGTCTTCCTAATCCATGCCCTAAAAGGTTCCTTTATACCATCCTCAAGGGGTTTTGGCACAAGGGTAGACCCAGGTTTTGACACTACAACAACGAACCAACAAAACCCTAACTACCGGCCCTTTCGGTAACACCTATGAAGCAGATGGAGTCTCACCCAAGGTAGAGGCAGGGGTGGTTGCAGGACTCAAGTGTTTGAAACCTTAGCTGGGACACATATATGTGATTATAATACTTAACAGAGCACTTAGCACCGACAGTTCCTCAATATTTAACTACTATTCTACTGCACAAATAGAACAGAGCATCGCATCATTCATTCCGATCTATTGTATTTAATAAATTTTTCATAAACATGTAGGTTAGATATAACATATCAGGTACTAAGCACATCCATATAGGTCAGATCTAACATTATTACACATCATTAGCACAAATCATAAGAAAATTTATCTATCTCTATCAAAGCACTTAACAAGAAAAGACATAAACAAATCAAGACAAAGCACAAAGCAGAACAACACAGTATTTATGTGGTTCACCCCCACCCTAGGGCTACATCCACCAACTCTTCTTATTTATTGTCTTCAGTCAATTGGTTACAAGCACAGAGCCATCAAAAACCTACTTCGCCTAGGACAAGAGATCTGCGTGCACCTCGCCAGATCCTCCTTCCCTGAGCTAGGTTACAACACTAAGCCTTCTACAGTCATTCGTACTTGGCTCTGCAAGCCTCATATAGGATGCACACAACACTTACAATCCTTCAATCACATAGATTTAGAACTTAGCCCAATATCACACAGATATATCAATCTCTCCCCTTTTCTTACATAGCCTAGACATTTATTTATACAATACAAAATAGGCCTAAGCATGGGTAAACCCATGGGGTGATGTCCCATTCCCGTTACATAATCCCAAAACCCAAAAAGGACCCAAAAATGGGTCGATATATCGTGATCTCTGCTTTGTCTTGTGCTCCTCCTTCGACAGGCTATCAAAGTCCCAAAATAGGTCAAACTTGACTAGGTCCCTCAAAACTTGGTCAAGGGCCAACAAGCCCCCAACACTCACATGTGACTTGTAACGAGTCACTTTGGTCTGGGTAGTTATGCTTCAAAATACTCAATCTTGGCTCGAGCTACTTGGACTTGTTGTTGTGATACGACCTCTTGTTCAACGAACTCCTAGATGACTGCATCATTGACAGGTCCTTCTAAGCATTGTTCTACTGTGGTGACAACCTGATTTAGCTTTGCTCCTCAACTTTCAACTTATATGAAAAATTGGTAAGCCTTATCTTGTACAGGTTGGAGCCTCTGAGTTACATCCATAACTTTACTCTGGATAGTATGGATCTATTGTTGGGCAGTGCACTTCTCTTGAGACCACTTCATCCTTTCTATGGTTGACAGGGCTTTCAACTACACCTGTAGTGTCTCTGCGTGCTGCTTCGCTTCCTGGAGCTGCGACTCCAGTGCCTGCAACTCTGGGTTCTCAGTGAGTTTCTCATATGTTTGTGCACTGCGGTTACTCAGCTGCTTGCACTCCATGGCAAAGGCCTTTAGTATCTCAAATGCACTACGAGCAGTTGCTTCTCTTTCGTACCTTACATATTGTGGGGTTTCAAGCACTATGCAGAGCTCTAAGTATGTTATGCGATGCTGGATGGTTTCTACGAGTTGTTCTACCTTCTGTGTAACTCCATCTTTTTCCTTGATTTCTATGACTATCACAAAGTGAAGTGCTCTTTTGACCGCTTCCTTCACTTCAAGTTGCTCTACTAGCAATTGTTCCTTTCCTTGCTGCAGTTGTGATTTTTCTTCATCGAACTTTTCTTGGAGAGCACTCTTTTCTTGTTCTGCAGCTCGACGTTGTTCTATAAGTACTCCCTATACTTGCATCAAATCCTGGGTGGCTTGTTCTGTTTCCTCTTATGCGTGTCAAAGGCGAGCTTCGACTGTATCAGCGAGTCGATGGAGTTAGGCTAGCTCATCTCCCAACTCAAGTTCTCTTGATGGTAGGGGAGTAGTGGAGACTGCACTTCTGGACTGAAGGGCCTGTTGTACCCCTTGGAGATTGATATCCATTATATTTTACATCTCCTCCTACTTAGCTTCTTGCTTCTCTTCTATCTCCAGTGAAGCATCGTTCAGGGATGCTATGATGAAATCAAAATCATGAGGAGTGAGTGTCTTCTGCATCTTGGTCACGATGGGTTTCGATTTCTTCCAGGAAGAAGGATTCTGGGGGAAAACCTTCCTTTTCTTTGAGGGGTCCTCCTCGTCTCTGGGTGGTGTTACTTTTCCTTTCTTCTATTCATCTTATGTGTCATGTATCTCTTTTCCATAACCCCCTTTCTCTTGTGATATGGAAGTAGTCTTCACTGAGGCACTGCTTAAATCTTGTACTTCTTTGGTCTTCTTTGTCTTTCTAGGTCCGGGTGTATCCTGCGCATTTTCTAGGCTGTCTGTGTCGGATATATCCACAGGGTCTGCTGGAATAAGGAGGTCCATCGACCAGTCCTTAGTGATATCCTCCAGATCCTCCTCCGTCATCTTGTAGTAGGACTAAAGTTGTTTCTTATGTTTGTCTGCTCGCACTGTAATGTAAATGAAATGTCTATTTGTGTTGAACTTCATCAAAGGCCTGAACTTGTGTAAAGTATTTAGAGTCATGCAAGGCTCGGACCGTATGGCTATCTTCAGCTGACTTTAGTATGTATGGAACATGACATTTGACTTCCATTTCTTATTCATGTGTTGGAAAACCACAGTGTACTGAAATTCACGACCAACGGTTCGAATGGCTCGATGTCGGGGAAGGTCGCACCTTCCGGCATCTCCCAGATGATGAATGCAACTAGGATCAGAAGCCAACTAAAATGGAATTTGTAACCTTGATCTTGCGCTTCTCTGCAGTAAAGTTCCAACTGGTTCATGATGTACTTCGCCAATTCATCTGTAGGCCTTCCGCGCACTTCCCTGTGAGGTCGACTGCAAAGTCGGTGACTTGGGTAGGTCGGTTATTTCTTACTAACTTCCCTGCAATCAAATGACATGCGAGGTGCACTGCTCCACTTTGGATAGAAGCTACCTTGTAGCCTCGCATCCCTTTCTTGACATTGTCGTAGGTGTCCTTGATCCTTTCTGCTAGAGCGCGATCCATGGTTTTTCCTGGATAAAACTCTTGTGGATCAGGTCCTTGCATACTCAATCTTGTGATCTGATCGATCAATGTTGGATCAACTGTGATATGAAAATTTAGCCATAAATAACCACCATGGTAACAAGAAAGTAGCATCTTGACACAAGCATTGACTTCCTGGTGTCTTTCGAAGTGTGGGATCTTCATGACGTTCAACAGGGTGGACTGTGTGAGATTATGGGTCCATGACTCAGGGATGATCTTCACGTTCTTCCGTTTTGTTCTGGTCATGTACTTATGTGGGGTGAGCATGTTATAAACCTTCCGATCGCCGAGGTTGAAATCGCTAAATTTCAACGCTGCAATCTTATCTTGGTCTGCTTGAACTGCACATATCCCCTTTGAGAGGTATGCCGTAACCAAGGGGTATTCGAAATCTCTGGTCACGCTGTCTCGATTCACTGTGCCACTCAAAGGTGGTACATAGGTGGGTAGTATGGTCAGGATCAATTTGGCATTCGCTAAGTCATCCCTGTGCTTGGTTCTCTTTTCATCTGATGGTCGGGATGGTCTGGCTCTGCAAGTAGTCGATGGAGACACTTGTACTATTCTGGTGGATGAATATTGGACCCCTACAGATAATCCTCTCTCTGACATGACTCTTTCAGTCATCAGGTCGAGGAGTACTTCTATCACAGATTCTTCTACTGCATTGAGCTCGTCGGACATTGTTGACAGGCGAAACTGTCCGTCCGTCAATTGAGAGAGTGGAACCGGTCCGGGGTTGTCTAAATAACCCAAGCCGTTTGGAATGAACCACCCTGACGAGTTTAACGGCTCCATTGGCTGCTCTAAGGTCTCAAAGAAACCAAAGAGAAAAACTAATCTAAACTAACTAACTAAAAACAAATAAAAGAAACTAAAACTAATAAAAGAAACTAAACTAATAAAACAAACTAAACTGATAAAACAAACTAAACTAAATACACTAATCTAACTATAAACTACTAACTATTATATATACAAGATACT
>JZKD02S1674746.1:378226-397146 GCA_000966675.3 Picea glauca
TATCAACTATCTAATTACTAATTTAATTACAATTTATTCACAAATATACATTGCATACAATCTACAGATTTGAATAAAACCTGTGAAACTGATGTGCTTGCTGTCCCAAAACAGCGAAGGATAACTCTTTTTTGATTTTATGATTTATGAATAAGAAAGTAAACTAACTGAAATTAAACGATCTAATATATT
Organism: Picea glauca; assembly: GCA_000966675.3. Lineage (NCBI taxonomy): Eukaryota > Viridiplantae > Streptophyta > Pinopsida > Pinales > Pinaceae > Picea > Picea glauca. The sequence goes on from JZKD02S1674746.1 coordinate 378,419, forward strand.
AATTAAATTAAAAACTAACTAATATACTAAGCAAACAAATGACAAACAAACCTGGAAACGCTCCAAATCTGCCCTGTGTAAGATGAACTCGAAAGCTGGTCGGAGGAAGGCAACTTGCTCCGGTTAGTCCATAAGCTTCTCGTAAACGATAGGCTGTGCTGATCTATGAGTTATTAACAGGACAAATGAAACATAAAAGATTATAACAATCTTAATATTTATAAATTCATGCAATAAGGAAAACCTGTTATGTATGAACATATATTAAATAATTCAAATCATGAAGAAGATAAAACTGTCATTCACAAACTGAATTAGAAAATTGTTATATCTTTTATACAATAGGAAGAAACCAGATATGAATTACAGTGATTAAAATTATATCATTTGCACATGATCAAGATAGCTAAAGTAGTCATAAACCATATACAAACTGATATACACAACATGAAACAAAATGTTGATATGTTGAGAAGCTAAAGCTGTGACAAAACACCAAATTCTGCTTCAGTCTGTATTACAACTCCATATCCTTGTTCTCCCACGAATGAGGATGGATATTATTACAAAAATCATAAGTATATATAAGTCTGTCCACAAGGTAAAACCTCCTTGTGGATAATATCAAATTGTTTTACATAATCTGGGAGATATCCCAAAATCAACTAAACTAAGCAACTAAAATGCAAATGAAATATTTGAAATGTCCCCTAACTACTCAACATATCTACTACCAATTCGAATTTACCTGCAATAGAACACAAATATCCAATTAGAAATATATTTCATTAAGAAAACAATAAAAAATTGATTCCACAGACTTAGCTACATAATCTTCTGATTCTGTAGCTAGTCAAGAATAGCAAACAGGACCAGATAGCAATCAAATAAAATCAAATCCAATCATCTTTTAATAATCATCAAAAAATAAATTACCAATGATTGAAGTGAAATTATCATTTAAATTAAACAATATCAAAATGAATACAATCGAAACAGAGTAAATAATGGTCTGTTTTCAGTTACCATAAAACTAGGTCATATAGCAATCAAACTATTTCATATTAAATGAAATGAATGGTGAATCATATCATATGAGATTCGATGTAATCCAATACAATCACAACCATAATTTAATCCAACAAACTCATAATCTACCACAATCAACATCGATTTGATACTGTTGTAACGATATGCATAAGATTCATGTTGTTTCAATCAAATACCAATATGGAAAGGCTGTTACGATACAGTCAAAATGAAAAGTGCATAACAGTATTAATCATCTTTGCCATAGATTTAGATCGTTGGGCGTTACACAGTCAAAATTCAACAGCATTGATAACCATAAGCTGGGCAACAATCAAATAAAATCGGGTTTGAGTCAAATATAGAACAACTCGTCATCCTGGGCATGATCATTTCCGTTTTACAAATCCATTTGTAACTGAATATCCATTGTCATTCCAATTCAAAAGAAAACAGGGTGGACGGGCCACAACGAATTGACTGGCTGGGAATTGCATGACTGTTACGATTTGTATCAATTCACGATTTGGGTAAATATAAAACAAGACCCTTTTTAAACATAATCCAAACCGTATCCGAGCTGGTCAAAGTCATATGTACATAAAATTGTAACAGATAACCATCGTTTACCCATCATGTGCATCATAACCAATTCGGATCAAAACATAGATCGTGTTTCAAAATTTGAAATGCAAAACAGCTTGTGTCTATAATAGATGCAACAGAACATTCAATTGCAACCAATTTAAAACAATCAAATCCACATTATGATTAATAGAATCAACATCAAATCCAATCAAAACTAAAATGATAACGAAATTTGATTTATCAAAACGAAATTATATATAGCAATGCATGCTTATGTGTCAAAACCAATTCACGCTGTAAACAGAGCTTATGAGTGTGCCACATATAAACAGGGGACAATCATACCGGTGAGATTGCTCGGGCTATGCCAACTTTGAATTGACGATTGCTGTAGCCGACTCGACATTCTTAAATAGAATTGAACCTGTTGTTCGCTGCTTCTTGTCAGTGGGTTGCACCTTCGCATTTTGACTGGTGAGTTTTGCAACCTGATCCTCAAGAGCATGAATTCTGGATTGCAACATTGGCACATCTAGGTAGTATCTTTCCAACCATAAGCCACACTGATCGCATGGTGAAACAGTTGGTTGAGAAGAAGGGGGTTTCGATGAGTCACCGAGGGTTCCACGAGGTATTTTAATGCCTGGAAAATTGGGATCATCCTGCAAACAAGGTGGTAGGTTTTTGACAAAGTCGTAAGAAGGTTTGTCACACAGACCTTCTGAGTAGGGATACTCATTTGCAAGGAAACGTTCAATCTCCGAGTCGGAATCTTCACTGACCACGATAGGCTCAGGGTTGATAGGGGATCTTGGTTTATTTCTTGCCATGCGAGAGATTAATCGAGCGTTTTTCTTGCCTTTAGAATTCGCACCAGTTTTAGCTTTAGGCTTTTTGGCTACGGGTTTAGGAATTTCTACACGTTGGCTCACAGAATTAGGTAGGTCCATAGGTGAATCGAGTAGGGGTTTGGGTAACAGAGCACTATAAGGCACAGGTGGTACTGACTTGCCCTTGGTTACCATAGGTTTATCAACCTGTGGTGGGCTTGAGTCTTCAAAGCCATTACGACTGAGAAAATCACTCCAACAGTCACGACGTAACCCCAACTCATAAACCATAATCATTTTATTTAACCCAAAATGGAAGAGGCTGGTATCGGCCTGGTTTCGTTTGTACCTTTTAGCCATCTTAAACAGACTCCTATGCAGGTAGTGAGGCATATTAAGCTCGTATCCTATAAAAACCATCAATAGACGAAGGTGATACAAGAAAACAAACCCGTACCTGCCCTCGCAAGTAATGAATTGCTTGGTTATCATTAGCAGGTCATGCCAGCGTTGCTTTAACATATTTGCAGGCAAACCTTTGTCGCAGGAGTTCACCATTCGATATTGGAAGAGCAATGTCCACGAGACATCTTCCACTTTGCAATTTTTCGACCACTTCTGTCCCGTAGCAGGCAGACTGGTAGCCAAGCTAAGAAATTGCTCATTAATTTCCAGTTGCACATCCCCAACCTTGGCTCGACAGCCATCGAAGGTTAACGCAAATTGCCGAGCCACACTAGGGTTATAACCATCGAATTTTCATATGAATGGGAGCCATCCGAATTCCTCCAGGTCGCTATAAGTGCCATCGAACATCATCAATGCTTGGCAACCGTTGGGCTCGGCCCTTACGACTAGAGCCATGGTTTGGGTGCATAGTAGGGTTTGGTTTGAACAATACAATACACAGGGGCAAAAATCATTACGGCTAATAGCTGCAAGTGCTCAAAGGGGAATGGATTAATTGTATGCGTGCGAAGGTGGTGGGATTACCACCACCATGCAGGATAATAATGGCATAGTACAGTGTTGTTCCATCCGCCATAATATCGTTTAAACCATATGAATCGGCCAACCCGACACTTTGGGCGGTGGATAATTGTATCAACTTTCCATACCAAGACCATATATTATATCAATGCGTCATTGCATAACTTAAAACCATTCAATCAAAACCCAAAGTTAACCAATGCACCATTGTATAACTTCAAGCTATTTCCATCAAACTCATAATATTACCAATGCCTTTGTCGCATAGTCAAATGTTTTGATTCGAAGTTTTTAAAACATTATAACAAAAGATCTCATAAAATCGATAAGTCAAGAGCTCATAACAATAAGGATCATATCATATAAAACCAAAATCAATCATGACCCTCAAATGTAACCAATAAATTTTCATGCTCAATGGCTTATTAATCAAATAAAATCAAAATGTGCAATCAAAGTAAGAGTATATAAATGGACATAGTTTGAAAAAATCACTCGAGCCACTTAATAACAAACCAAAGGTAAGTGCCTTTCAGAATATCGATGAGAATATGATAACAGTCCAAATAACGATGGAGGGGTTTTCACACTTTCAGTTGTGAAAACTGAAACGAAACCAAATTGCAATTGTCACAAGAAATAAAAAAATGTCTAGTTGCAAAATGTGACGATGACTTGTCGTTTAGGAGACAATAGGTGTAGGCAGCTTATAGGGCAATTGAAAAAATTAAATTGGCTACCAACAGACATACGCTCTTGGGATTAATGATATCGGGTTCACGATTAAATTAGACACTACAATGAAAAAGATAGCAAGAGTGTGATGATCATTGTGAAAAATTCACTTAGTCTTCGGGCCCAAACTCTTGGTTAGAAAAAGTGTTCACAGTGCATGGCATGATGGGATAAATAGGTAACTCAACAATGGGTCACTTGCAATGGGTATGAAGCCTTCATGAACTCCAATCTGTCTATTATGGTGCGTTCCAACGGTCTGATGGTGAACCATTAATGCCTTTCTACTCGTTCGGGGCATTAGTCGAACGGATATATCATTCCCAACGACTATATTGCTTCGCCATGGCGAAGTTCCATGTGAGGCTGTTCTGATATCTCGACAAAGGTCCAATTTTGCAAATTTTCCTTCTGAGAGGTTCCTTCTGGATATTTCTATAACTTAACTCTCTTCTTACTTAGTTTCCTAGCCTTCTTTCCAGTGAGCTTTGTCTCAGTATGCCTTTTTCCATTCTGATTCTTATCTTATTTTGACAAAGTTACTTCGCGCTATTGAGATTCTTTCCGAGGATTCAAGGGTAATACTTTTTCTTTATCTAGGGTAGGTACTTCAGTCTTCTTTGGGTCCTCTAATGTTCTTGCAGCTTCAACATCTGTGTCTCTTGTGTTAAATAGCTTCGATCTGTTCTGTTGTTCTTCAATCAAGTGTGTGATCCTTCTATTTATGAAATATTTTAACTCTTGTTTCTTCTGCTCCAAAACTTCTTCTTCTTCCTTTCATCTAGCTTGATCTTTGTCAATCCAAGGTTTTCCTAGTAACATGGTAAATTGGGTGTTGTCCTCAATGAATTTAATAATCTCAAAATCTACTTCCGTTGAAGTTCCATTGGCTTTCATAGTTATCTGAGTGAGCTTCCCACATAGGTTTATCAGTTTTCCTCTGAATAATCCTATTCCTCCCAGTGAAGGAGTCATAGCAGGCTTCCGTAAAATTTCCCAAGTTCATTTTGTCATAACATTGACTTGTTTTTCCTCATTCAGGACACAGTCAATGTCGAAGTCTCCTATTCTTGCTTCAATGCATTCTTTTTCTTTGAAGGTCTATGATAATCTGACACGTCGGTGGTCATTTAGGGTTTCTTTCATCTGTAGCAATGATTTCTCTAATTATTTTTGGGGTTCTGCTATTTTTGGATCTGCCTTAGGGTTTTCTTGATTCAGATTCATTCCTTCCATCTTAGCAATCATTCTAGGGCAATCCAACACTTCATGGTCCATAGCTTTGCAACAAAGACAACTAGGTATTTTCCCAGGGCATTCCTTAGCAATATGTCCTAGTCTTCTGCAACTGTAACATAGGGTTAATCCTCTCTTTCTTTTAAATGATCCCTAATTTCTCTTGTACTTCGCGCTAGGATCATAGGAGCTAACCTGCAAACATTTCTTTCTAGGATCCTGCATCCATTTGTTAGTCCGAACATTCTTTCTATGCATAGGTATAACATATATTTCACTATTCTTATCATATCTACTCATATCAAGACTTCTTTCATCTATTAGAGCCCTAGTTTTCAAGCTAGGACAAAATCTATCAAACATACCTAGATTCATACTTTTGAAACAAAAAATTTCACTTATGTTACTTTTACAGAGCACAAAGCTTTCAGATCTAAAAATTTTCACTATTCTTACCTTTATCAGAGCATGAAGCTTGTAGATCTTACCTCTTTTACTGAGATCTGACCTATTTTGTTCAGATATGACCTTCCTCTTTGCACAACGTTTCACATGTCAAGTAGAATGTTGCGCACTAGGGAAACAAATCTATGCATAGATCTTTCACAAATATTTGCACAGAGCTTTTTCTTTCTCATTTCCCAACAATCACAGTTTCAGGTCCCAACAACGGAACCATTTATTTTCACAGGGGTAGACCCAAGGTTCGATGCTACAATAACGCAACAACAAAACCCTAACTACTGGCCCTTTCAAAAACACCTGCAAAGAAGATGAAGTCTCACTCGAGGTAGATGCAGGGGTGGTTGCAAGACTCAAGTGTCTGAAACCTTAGCTGGGACATAGATCTGTGATTATAATACTTAACAGAGCACTTAGCATTGAAAGTTCCTCAATAATTAACCACTATTCTACTGCGCAAATAGAACAAAACATCGCATCATTCACTCAGATCTGATGTATTTAAGCACTTTATCATAAACAGGTAGGTTAGATCTAGCAGATCAGGCACTAAGAAAATCTATATAGGTTAGATCTAACATTCTTACACATCATTAGTACTAAGCATAAACATATTTATCTATCTCTGTCAAAGCACTTAGCAAGAGAAGACATAAACACATCAAGACAAAGAATAAAGCAAAATAATACAATATTTACGTGGTTCACCCCCACCCTGGGGATACGTCCACAAAATCTTCTTCTTTATTGTTTTCAATCAATCAGTTACAAGCATAGAGCCATCAAAATCCTACTCCGCCTAAGACAAGATATCTGCATGCACCTCGCCAGATCCTCCTTCCCCGATCTAGGTTACAGAACTAAGCCTTCTACACTCATTCATAATTGGCTCTACAAGCCTCGTATAGGATGCACAGAGAACTTGCAATCCTTCGATCACATAGATTTAGCACTTAGCCCAATATCACACAGATATATCAATCTCTCCCCTTTTCTTACATAGCCTAGAAATCTATTTAAACATTACAAAATAGGCCTAAACATGGGTAAACCCATGGGCCGACATCCCATTCCCGTTACATAATCCCAAAACCCAAAAAGGACCCAAAAAAGGGTCGAGATCCTGTGACCTCTGGTTCATCTTGCACTCCTCCTTCGACAGGCTGTCGAAGTCCCAAAATAGGTCAAACTTGACCAGATCCCTCAAAAATTGGTCAAGGGACAAAAAGGGGTTGAGGTGGTTGAATTCCATTGTTTACGGGCCCATGGGATTTTGGGTATGAGCCCAACTGAAAAACTCACCTGAAAATGTGGATTATTTTATTTTTTCATATTTGTTTATGGCATCTGTGACTTGCAAACTAGCAAGGTGCAAAAATCCATGGTTTGCAAATTGATGACCCATGGATGGCAACAAAAATGTTTTTTTTAGATGAGTTTGATGCATGAGGATGGGATTTAAATTTGCAAGCTAGGGAAAAGGACTAAGCCATCTCACAAATTCAATTGATGTGGAAAATTGTGGTATAACATATTCCCCCTAATGTTTGCGATTGGAAGGGAAATTGATGGCCAAAATACATTATAAATATGATAGGATTGATGTGTTGAATTAGATCCAACAAAAGTTCTCAAACAACTGATCTAAGAACATAAACCGTCAACAAAGATCAAGAAAGAGTATTATCTTCCCAAGTCAGGCATACCCATGCTTAGGAGTGATGTAAGCATAGTCGCCAAATCATGTACACTGCATATCCATGGCATATATGAAAGTATGATTGATGTCCATGGACACGAACAATACATAATGGATCCATGTGATATATATAAATTAGCAATCATGGCCACGAGGAATACACAGTGGATCCATGAAAAAAGTATATCATAGCCACGAATGACAGTGGAGCTATGTCTCAAAATCAAAGAATATCTGGAAAAAATGGAGTGAACAATATGATCCTCTGCAAGTACCAATTTCTAAAGGGTGGTACAATATGTCGGGTAGGATCACAAAAATGTGATGCTCATAATTCACCCGAAGTCTTCAAAACGATACGTCATGGTACGAGTTTGCACCATGTGAATGGATGTGTTGGGGTCAAACATAGGGAGACACCATTTGATTACTAGTCATTGGTGTATACCGTTAACAAACGCAATACTAACCACCAATGATCATAATGGGAATCAAGGTACCATGGTAAAATCTAACAATTTTGAATGAATGGGCTGGAGTCGAACACCTGGTAGAATTTATCGAGCAGGGGACATTGATGTGTTCCCATTATCAATAGCGAGGGTCGATAAGAAGAGATCTGTTGGAAGTAAGGAATTAAGGAATCCTCCATCATCTAGCACGAGGGGTAGCAGAAGGCCAAATATTTGGAAGGACTCGGATGAACAAGTTGTAAGGAGCAAACTGAGGTACAAATCTGACATGCACCAAATAGAATAGCGCATGACAAAGACTTTTTGAATAGTAGCCAATAATGGATACTACTAACAAATATGAGGGATCCACCAATGGGGTCAAATGGAAACCAAGGTATTGCACAAATCCCTATGTGTAATGATTGTGGTTGACATTGAACACAAGGAAAATTAATCAGTCAAAAACCAATGATGGTTTGTCATCTACTAAGTGTAAGGTCACATATCAATGATGGAAGTAGGCCTAGGGTGTAACTCTAGGTCATACTTCTAGAGAAAAGTGTCAGAGTCGATAAGAGTAGACCCACCAACAAGAAGTTAATGATGACCTTCTACACTAGCACAAGTGAGATACAAAGATACTTTTTATGTTGAGTTGTACTTGAATGACATAGGAAGGATGACTTTAAAGGTTAGAGACTTTCTACAGAATGGATGAATCAGGATGAAACTTCCCTTGAACAAAATCATGACACATTATGTGACTTAGGGATCATGGATTATAAACTTGGATACATTCGTGATACATGAGGCATCGACAAACACTCCATATGGTTGGAAGAACAACCGACTGGAGGATATTATACTCAAGGATGAGAAAAAGTATCCTAAATCCATACTAACCCAAAATATTGAGACACTTACTCAAATATTGTGCTTTGTTCAAGGGTGACCAGACTGTTGCTAACAAAAGAGATAGATGCTTTTCCCCCTTCTTTTTGGTTTTTTTATTTTTTTTTGTCTTTTTCCTGTTATTAAATCCCGAAAAAGAATAAAAGCATTCTATATCGTAGTGGAGGAAACTAGTATCGAGAGCAATCAAACTAGTTCCAAGGTGCAAGGAACATACCTATGCTCAATGTAAGGAAGCATGTGCATGATAAGGACACTTAGGGGATGTTTCCTCAAGGTTTAAGGTGTCGAGTCACAAAGGCATAAATTTCAAGGCTAGAAACTAGTAGGAATGCATAATCAAATAGTTCAAAGATGGCAAAATGAAGCTGACATTAGGCCTAAAAGCACAAGCGGTTAAAATGAAATGCAATTACAACTCAACAAAAGTTTGGAAGCCCCATTGGTGAATGAGCCAGAAAGACATTGAGAGGAATGCATTAGGCTTCAATGAAAATAGATGGTGGGACTACACAGTGCTTTCGAGCCTATGAAAAAGACTGCAACATGGGTGTCATAAGGCTAGTGAGGTACTAAATAGGACACCCATGAAGAGTTAATATCTATCATTCGTAAACGACACCTTTAAAGTAACTTGAAGGTATGATGTCGTGAATGGATTGGGTGGACCCTATGGAATATATGTGAATGATATAGATAAATGCATTGTGTAGGAAGAATGGGACCTACTCTACATGCCAGTAAAAAAACACAATACCTATTGAAGAATCCAAAAAGTGATGACATGAGTAGCAACATACGTTAGAGGGAGTTCTGTAGGTAATGGCTAGAAAAATAATGAGAAGAATATGTGTAACTTTAATGCAAATTCATGGCGGGGATAAAAAGGACTCCCAAGCCTAATATAAAACTTGCAGCATGGGCACCAAAATTCAAAGGGGTTATAAACTATGACACCCATGGAAGGTAGGATCTAGCACATGAATTACGACACTTCTAAACATCAAAGAAAGTTCCATGTTGCAACTCATTGGGGTCGATCCTCAAGAAAAATGAAATAGGAAATGGATAATGCAAAAATGCATGAAGGGGAAAATATAACCTATATGCCAGTTTTAAGATCATTACCTATCATAACAAATCAACATGGAACAAAAAGGTACCAAATAAAATGTCTCCAAAGTCATGTATATAATACCAAAAACACTTACCCAGAAGTTAATAAGTCCAATATAGAAACCTCCGATGAAAACATGTGCTAAGGGATATGGAACTTGAAAACAGGAAACCCAAAAAGTACAATATGTACATAGGACTGCACAACCTTGTGTCTTATGCATATTAGTTCTCTAGGTAGAGCCCATTACTAGGCTCAATCCAAGGGTTTCATTGGTAACCAACAAGTAAAGCTTCCATTTAAGGAAGATGTCGAGGATCCATAATCATAGCTTCAAGGATAGCCTCATCTAAAGGCAACTCAACATCCATGAAACCGGGGCTTGACAACTCACAAATACCAGGGCTCGAGGTATTACAAACAACAAGATCAGAATCAAGAGGAAATTCTAAATTACTTGGGCCGATAGGGGGAAGAAAGAGATCTCATTCCCCCATTGGATAAAACACTTGATCAATTGTTGAGACTTTGTCTCGAGAAGGAGAATATAACTATAAAAACCCCATCTCAGGATCAATTGAACACTGAGGATAAGATGCCACATAATTCACCCATGTGGGGAAGAGTCTAGTCGAACACTAGGAACATACAAAGGAGAACAATGGGATGAATTTGAACTAGGATGGTGATTGTCAGATGAAAGTTGATCAATAGTGACAATTCTTCTATTGTGAGGGAAATGTATCCCATGAAATATCGCATTCACCATGAAATTCATCGCATAAACATAATCACACCCAAGAAGTATATTAAATTCTAAAGGACTTGGCACCACTAAAAGATCGACTAGAATAGTCTTCCCACCTAATGTGAAGGGAAATTGAGCAAGAATCCCCAGATATTCACTAGGTCTTCTGTCTAAATCCAACAACTCACTAGTAGCCAACACAAGCTTGGGAGAACCCAAATCTTTCCAAGCCGAGGATGATGCAATACTTGTAGAGGATCCTTCATCTACAATACATCGACGAATGAATTTCAACATAGATTCAACCATAATCATTATCTGGAAATGTGAAAAAGAAGGAAGGTGAGGCTCTACTAGATCATTCCAATCAAAACAAACCATCCTAGGACTTGGAGGGAGCGTACTCGAAGAGAGTGGAATGCCCCCTTATTCATAAGGTACTAAATTGGAAATGTTAGAAACATAGTTGAAAGATGCATCACTCCTTGAAAGAAGAGTGGGATTAGATGAATATTGCGTCGGCTCGACCACTTTGGAAGATTGGTCACTCTCTAAAGAAGAGTGGGATCGATCAAAGATTTCATTTGCACAAACACCTCCTCATCCATTGGTTGAATAATATGTGAGACAACATGGTCAAGAGATGCATCACCCTCAAAACGAGACTGGTATCGACCAAATATGGGGTCATAATGATTACTTTTTCAACCAACAATTGATTATATTGTTGGGAAACTGAAGACAACACATAACTAGAAGGGCCTTCAAACAAGGACCACACTCTTCATACCATGGCAATAACAAGGAACAAATGAGTAAGGTGATCTCCCTCACAAATATTACAAGGTAACTTGGTCTTACGTCTGATATGTATAGGGTTCTTAATAGTATCAATGCCCCCAACATGACTTGCAGTGGCCAATGGTTTGCCACCAGCATGCCTTGTAGTGGCTAGGTACTGATATCCAACATGACTTGTAGAGGTTGGTGATGTTTTTTCCAGTATGACTAGTAGTGACTAGACTCGTGCCCCTAGCAAGAATTGCAGTGACTGGTTGCTTGTCTTCAACATGACTTGCATAGACTAGGCTCTCACTCCCAGCATGACTTGTAGAGTTCGGTTTCATGCCCCTAACATGACTAACAAAGGTTGGTTAGATGTCTCCAATGTGTCTAGTATAGGTTGGTGACATGACTCCAACATGACTTGCATAGGTTGGTGATTCGATGCAAGTATGACTAGAAGTGACTGGACTTTTGCTCCTAGCATGACTCACAGAGGTTGGTTTCTTTCCCCCAGGATGACTAGCAAAGGCTGGCAACATCTCCAACATGAGTAGTAGAGGTTGGTGACTTATTCTTCTTACTCTTTCTCTTCCTATTCCTTTTATATTTTTGGTTACTAGTAGCTAGACTTTCACTAGAAGAGGGAGAAGGAGAAGGAGTAAACTTAGCTGATGTAGAAGGTGAAGGATCAAAATCTGTACGATGCCCCTGAAATAAGGTGCTTATTTGAGAAGCATCAAGAGAATTCAAGACATTTAGAGTGGTCCACAACCAAAGTCCTACATTTAACCAAGGAATGTTTAAAGTGGCAATCAAGGGGGAACCAACATTCTCAAAGAATGGAAAAGCACAAGAATCCCCTTGGGCAGGGGTCCCTTAGTTGGTATCCTCAAGAAATTTGGTCAATTCATTCTTATAAATAGGTTCATCCCTTGGAGGATTGTTCATGTCCATAAAAGTCTCACACACTGACTCTAATGAACCAATGGTATAAAAACCTATTCCTTCTAGGAGGCGACTCCAAACTTTTAAGAGAAAGACCAGGGGTCCCTCCCGGCCAACGGATTAGTTGGTCGACCACCTTGAATCAATGATCCAAAAGAGATGATAATGAAACAACCTAAGGCCAACTATACAAATAAACACTCCACTAAAAAGTCCTAATAGAAACATCACAAGAAAATAACGTTTCCAAAACTTTATCCCAAGTGGATGAGGTCATGAGTCCAAAGCAATGAAAAAGTGGAAAGGGACCTTTCGAACAAAGGAATAGGTTGATTAAGTCTCGTGGACCAATGAACAAAAGAGTGAGAAGTAGTTATCCCAAGCTCCACTAACTAGCCTTATTCGGTGCAAGCACCCATGCTTCATAGGACACCCTTTAGTAGTACTGAAACATGTGATACAAAATTTGCCCCAGGTACCATGCAAAACCCCCGCAATCACCTCTAATATCCCTAGGAAAAGAAAATAAGGTCACCAACTCACAATCAATGTTCGGGGGGTACAGTCGACAGTCATGATCGAACGTATGGGTAGGGTAAATGAGCCTGAAACTCTTCCAAAGGAATTATGCCAGACGGGTCAGTATCACTTCAGGAAAATCCCACAATATACAATCTCTCCACTATGATTAGTTAAGCTTTGGAGGGTGTATCTCCTCGACTATCCTTTATGCAACCTTGTGTTTGGCTCCTATGTTAGAGGAGCTTCCCATCTATACTTATATGACAGTTGGATTTGAGACTCTCCCTAGCTCAGACTCCTATGTTTGTTTTTAGGCCCTAGAGAAATTAACTCTCCAACCTAAACCAAGGCCCTACCCTAAACTTGCTTGTGAACCCTAGAAACAAAGTCTAGTACATTTCAAGTTTAGCGTTCCTTTTAGAGGGTGTTTTTACTCAAAGGGTATGGAGTGAAATTTATGTTGTTTGAGACTCTTGCAAAAAATGAAACATATAAGAACACGGCAAATAAAACTTTATTCTAACTATTCAAATGAAAAAGAGTTTCAAAAAGAAAATGCATGAACAATCCTTCAAACCTCAAAATGCAATTTTTTTCTATGCTAGTATATATATTTTTTTCAAATAACAATGCAAACAATGAAATGAAAGAAAGAGAACTAACTAGAAAAAAACTAGGTTTTTTCATTTTATTTTTCTTTCTACCAAAGAAAGCAACATGCCTAAAGACCTGAGTGCTAGTAAGCAAATTCTTTTCTTGAAAAGTTCAGAGATAAGGGAACCAAATAAGAATGACCAACAAAAAGGTGGTTTTTTATTTTATGTTACTAAAAGAAATGAAATGAAAATGCAATGCAATTTTTCTTTTTATTTTATGAACAAAGGGAAGAAGGTAAAGACGAAGAAAGAAAATAGTCAAGAATCACTGAAACACAACAATCAAACTGGAAACTCAGCCTGGACATACATGAATGACCTTTCAACCCACCTAAAGAACCTTATAACCAAATGACTAACCTAACCAAAAGCAAGATATTTTAGATGATTTCAAAGTTTTTAGAGACTTAACACAACAATAAAAGGAAAAAGTAAACCCAACAGGATCAAATTAAATTGAAGAACCAAACCACATCCTCCAAAAATGAGAGAAAGGCTAAAAAATTCCAATTCTTACACAGATCTGCGACTGTGTACACTAGGACTCACAGGAATCTATAGGTCATACAAAGGCAAAGCATGGATGAATGAGTGAAACTTGAAAAATAAAAGAGCCAATCTGGAAGGATGCTTCCAGGAACTTGGAAAAATCTTCTAGAAGGAAACTGCTTTGAAAAGAAAGCGTAGAAAACATGAAAAGTTACAGAAATCAAAGACAACAGAATATACCCTAAGACTGTCCCAAACTAGGAGAAGATATCCCTAATATGGTCACCAATTTTTTTATAGGATTTTTCCCCTGTGACCTTGGGTAATGTCACAACAGAGTGAGAACATATATAAAAGACATAACCTACCCTCACACACAACAATGCTATGAGAAAATAAATACTTTGAGGAGAGAGAGAGAGAGAGAGAGAGAGAGAGAGAGAGAGGCCTCACACCTTGTATCCTATGTCTGATGTTGATCCTCGCTCTCCACCTTTAATGTTTCTCTTGATCTCTACTGGTATCAACCTGCAAAAGAAGACCAAGTCTGTGCTGCAACAAGGTAGTTATGAATTCAAATCATACATATAATGTGAAAATATTCAATTATATGAAGAAAACTAACATATATCAACATATTGAGATCAATTTACACATGAATGGAGAGAAAGAGAGCTCTTTTATTGAAAACGATAAAAGTGGGTAGTTACAACCTCACTAGAACTGTTGGCATTGCCTCGAAGCCAACTTCCTAGGTTCCTCCACTGGTCCTTCAAGCATAAAATCAACAAGATGTCCCTTCTTCAGAAGACCCAAAAGGGATAGGAACACACCCTATGGTCATATAAGGGAGAAGAAGGAGTACTGGAAAGAAAGTTCCAGAACTTGGGGATGCTACTCAGAGGATCAAGCAAAATAGGGAAGCTTGCAAATTTGTTAGCATAATATTGCACCTAGGTTGTCCTCCTCATCCATGCCCTCAAAGGTGCCTTTATACCATCCTCAAGGGGTTGAGGTGGTTGAATTCCATTTTTTACAGGAACAAGGGAGTTTGGGAACGATCCCAACCGAAAAACCCACCCAAGAATGTGGATTATTTTAATTTTTCATATTTGTTGAGGGCATACACGAGTTACAAACTATAAAGGTGCAAAAATCCATTATTTTCACACTGGTGACCTGCAGATGGAAACAAAAATGTTACTTTTTAGATGCGTTTAATGCAAGAGAATGGGATTTACATTTGAAAGCTAGGGAAAATAGCTAAGCCATATGACAAATGCAATTGATGCAAAAAATTGTGGTATAACACCTGTATCTCCTCCTCTAATGTGTGATAGGGATCAAAATTGTGATGCTTTACAAACTTGAACATGCATGTTCTCTTGTCAGACGATGATGTCTAATAAAAATATTTTATTTCCTAGATCCCCCGAGGTCATCCCTCATATCATGAGACATGGATTATTCTACTTTCCTTGCACCAATTGCTTCTTTTGTTCCATAATATTTATTGGCTTGTCTCCGCAACATAGTCAGACTCTGGAGGAGCTCCTCCTAAGATCTCATCATCCTTTCATTATCTTCTCTACATATATGAACTTATTTTTGCAAGATTCTCATAGTCTCAACCAACTCTACATGATCCACTTTTCCCCTACATCCATTGGAATCAGTCTCTGCATTTCCTAATATGACATATGACATGTAAACCTATAACCTCCTCCTCATTTATTAAATATCCCTGGGCATCCTACATATCTCTATTCCTCATGTAGGAACCAAATGTTATTTTATTGTACCTCTAATTTTGCAAAAATGTGCATGCAATAATTGTTGTTAGAATTATGCAAACTGTAAAATATTTTTTCAATTAGGTTACAGGGCATTCTTTAGCTGAATTTAGGAGTGTGGATGCATTGAAATCATATTCTGATTATTTAGATACATTCTTCTATGAATTATATTTCCAATGAATGTACTTATGCCTCATTCCGAGTTTTAAACTGAAAGTCTCAACCTTTTGAAGTTTTTAATTTCCACTCGTTGGTTCTCTGTTTTCATTGATGCAATTTTTCTGAGAGACCATTTTCTGCCACCTATAGAAAAAATCTATCGGGAACCAGATTTTTTTTATATTAGGTGCAGATGTCAAAAAAGATTGTGACATGTAGCAACATTTGAATTTGGAATCTGATGCTCCAATAAAATTATGTATAAATATGGAATTGATGACTTTGCGCTTTTTCATTTCCTTCATACTCAACAAATTTAGCCGAAATTGGATCTCCCAAATGGAGAAAATTTGGGAAAAATTACCTTAATACAAAGTTATCCAAATTGATGACTAGGTAAAATATAGACTATACAAAAAAAATTGGATTGGTGATTTTGAGACCCTTTTCCTCTGAAGATTTCAAAATTACCTGAAACACACCCGAGAATAGTGGATTTTTACTTGTTTAAACATCTCCATACCAACCCATTTTGAAATTTTCTAGGACCCCAAATGGGTATCTTCATGCCTTCTTTTTTATCTCCCTATAAAAATTTCACTTTCATTAGGGCCTTGGTTACCGAGCATGACCTAGATCTTTAAAAACCATTAATTCATGTTTTTTGAATTTTTTTAGAAGAATTGGCCCATTGCATTCACTTAAACTCCTATATCCCTTGACACTATATACATACACATTAAATTTAATCTAATTCTAAGTTGAAACACTCATGTTATGGCCAAAACAAGTTTTTGGCTCTAGACTTATTTTTGTAAATGGTCTATTTTTGCTGACATGGAAATCTGGATGACATGGCCTGGCACATGACCGCCGATGTCCACATGTGATCCCCTTATTTTTCCATGTCATCATCCTCCTTTCCCTTAATTGGTGATTGACTTATTTATTCCATCGATAATCTTCAAAAAATTCACTACTTCATAGAATTTCACCAAACCTCGAAAACTCCATCGATGATCGGCTATTTCCTTTCATCAATGATCTATGAAAAAGTCATACTTTGTAGAATTTATTCAAACCCCGATAAGATCCATTTATGATCCACATAATTCCTTTCACATTTCCCAAATCATTTAACTTAGAAAATTTTGACCAAGCCCCTGATGGATTTGAACCGTTGATCTCAAGATCAAAAGATATCTTAGTCATTGATTCTCCAACCCTTGACAAACTTTGTCGAAATTGTAGATAAATATTGATCATTGATGTTATAAAATTCACAAAACTATGAATATGAATCTCAACCTTCAATCTTCTAAAATTCGCCAAACTTTAAAGATGAATCTCAACTATCGATCTGCTAAAATTTTCCAAACTCTGAAGTTGAATCTCGATCGTCGATTTTATTCCACTTTTATCCATCAAGGATTGGTGATTTCCTTCTAAATTTCATTCGAACTTCACTAAAATTCACCGAACTCTTAAAAATCCATCCGCGATCAAAAATTTTCTTCTAATTTTTTATTTGGACTCCACCAAAATTCACCGAACTTTGAAAACTTGGAAAATTTTGAAAAACATCTAGGATAAATTTGGGTCATCGATCTAAAAATCAAACACGATCTTAGCCATTGATTCATCGAAAATCCATCATATGACCATTTCCTTCTACCACCATGGAATTTACACCATGCACCTTGTCAATGCACGTCATGGGTATGGTCCACTTCATCGTATACATGAATGTTTTCGAAAATCCCCAAAAAATTTATTTTTTTGAAAATTTAATAAATTTTCCAAATTTTCTTCAGAGAACTTAACAATTTTGGCCGATCCAAAAATGAGTCTCAATCGTTGATTTCCAATTCAAATGTGTGTGAAGAAATCAGGAACACTTCCACGCTAAACCTAGAGAAGAGAGGAAGAAATATTTAGTCAAGAAAGTAAATGACAAAGCAAAAACACAGTACACAAAGATTTTACCATGGAAACCCAAACTGGGAAAACCAACATTCCTTGATAATTATTCTCTCTTGTTGTCTTATTCATTTAGAATAAAATTTTACATGTCTAAAATTGGTCCACACCTAGGACACAATCGACAACATGCCCTCTGTCTTACAAAAGAACAACCCTGTAGCCTATTCGACTTACAACTGTAACTTTTAAACCTACGAAGTAAAGCAATGCATATAGATTCTTAAGCAATATAGAAATTAATCAATGGCTCATACACAGAATACACAGAGAATTTTACCGGAAACCCTCAACTGGGAAAACCTTTATTATTTTCATTATCTCGAATTTCACCATTCTCCATACAATATATACAAAGTTTTTAGGTATTCCGTAGATACCAAAACCCTAATCCATTAATCCGAGATTAATTTACAAATCAGATAAAAATAGCAAAATCCGCTAAAAATAGGGATCATCAGACGCAGTTGTCGTATCTAACGCACCCACACACACACACATGCAAATAATATAACACATACCCAACATTCTCCCACTTGTTGTTTTCTTTGCATCCAGGGGTCCAGGGGATTATATAGTCAACAATCCAGGGCA
>JZKD02S1674746.1:400524-439825 GCA_000966675.3 Picea glauca
ACCAGGATCCACAACGATCCATTGTTCTTTGTCTACAAGAAGGTCCTCCATATTGAGCTTCCATAGCTCAAAGTTTTTACCGTTGAACTTCTCTATCTCGATTCTATATGAGCTCACCATTCCTCTTACTTTACTCAAATCTCCACTGCAAAAGCTCCCACTAAACCCAAGTTTATCACAGATCCAAGATAAACTTGATCTATCAAGACCGAGCCAAACCCTCAGCAACAAAGGCATCCCTTTGAAGCCAAAAACGTGTTGTGACATGTAAGTTTTAAACCTGCGAAGTAAAGCAATGCATATACATTCTTAAGCAATACAGAAATTAATCAATGGCTCATACACAGAATACACAAAGATTTTTACCGGAAAACCTCAACTGGGAAAACCTTTCTTATTTTCATTATCTCGAATTTCACCATTCACCATACAATATATAAAAAGTTTTTAGGTATTCCGTAGATACCAAAACCCTAATCCCTTAATCCGGGATTAATTTACAAATCAACTAAAAATAGAAAAATCCGCTAAAAATAGGGATCGTTAGACGCAGTTGTCGTATATGACGCACCCCCACACACACACATGCAAAGAATGTAACACATACCCAACAAGAACTACATGACCAACAACCTCTATGATTATTGATTCATTCATTCAATTTTACAACATTACAAAATGCCTTATTTATAGGATTTATAGTAGGAAAAACCCTAAATAAAAGGCTCTCAAAAATAGTTACAGATCCACGTAGATTGTTGGCTACAAATCTCACAAATCCTGGGATTCCGTTACAGTCAACTACCAAGTCGGATTACCTGTCGACTACCTTTCGACCTTCATTAGGTCTTCAATCGGTTTCCACAGGCCTTCCTATCGACCTCTTATCGGTTGACCTATTCAAATTGTTTTCGATGTATTCATCCTTTGACTTTTACTTTACTTGGTCTAACCACCTCTACCTTCAACTTTTACTTTACTCAGTCGAACCATCTTGACCTTTGACTTCGACCGTCAGTTGATCCACCTCGACTAGACTTTCACAGTAAAGAATATAACAACCCAACATTCTCCCACTTGTTGTTTTCTTTGTTGAAACTGAGAGACCTATTAACTTTCATTCACATACCTAGGGAAAAAATTCACATTGCCTCTCTACACTAAGAGAACTTCACAACACTCGTAGACTTGGTCAAAGAGTCTGTTATGTTTTCCAACATGCTACTTTCTCCAGTAGCACCTTTTTTCTTTCCACCATGTCTCTCATGAAATGGTATTGTATTGTAAATCAATGTGCTTATTCTTAGAATGATAAAGACAGGTTCTTTTCCAAAAATATTTCTCCTTGATTTTTGTAACTTATCTTCATAATTCTCTTCTCAAACCTAATTCCTGAACACAACCTTTACAACCATACTTCCTCTTTGCTTCCAAGAGTGGTTTCCATGTATTCAATTTCTGTTTTTGACATGGATACGACCGCATGTCGCTTACTCATCCAACTGATTGCTCCACTAAACATTTTGAAAACATATCCATTTTTTGACCTTTGTCAATCCATATCTCTATCCTAGTCAGCGTCGAAAAAGACATGTACATTTAATTCACTGTCACCTCTAGGTTTTCCTTGAACGCATATAGCAAAATATTTTGTGCCACAAAAATATCTGACTAATCTCTTTAAAACTGTTCAGTGCTCCTTTCCAGGTGTTGACATGTATTTTCTCAACACTCCCAATGCATGGGAAATGTCTGGTCGAGTGAATACCATCACATACATTAGACTACCAACAACACTTGCATAGGGAACACATGCCTTTTCCTAGGTTTCCTCTTGTGTCTTTGGAAACTGATCAACAGTTAGCCTTGCTCCCACAAGAATTGGCACCTTCACAGGATTTCATTCCTTCATGTTGAAACATTTCAATATTTTTTCAATACACTTCATCTGGTTCAACCAGAGATTTCTATCTTCTCAATCTCTCTTAATCTCCATTCCTAGAATGAAGTTCGCTACACCAATATCCTTCATGTCGAACATTTCAGATAGATGCTTCTTCACCTTCTTTATTTCATTCATGTTGTTTCCAATCAACAACATGTCATTGACATACAATGATACATATATGAAATTCCCACCTTCTTATTTTGAATATATGCATTGATCAACTTTGTTTCTCACAAACCCCAAACTAAGCATGTATGTGTCGAACTTTTGGTGCCACATCCTTGGTGATTTCTTTAGATCGTAAAGGGATCTTTTCAGTTTGCACAACAAATATTTCTTTCCCTTTACTACAAATCCTTCAAGATGTTTCATGTAGATTTCTTCTTCCAGGTCCTCGTGTATGAACATTGTCTTCACATCCACCTGTTCTATTTCTAAATCAAATGTTGCAGCTAGAGACATTAGTACTCTAATGGAAGTTAATTTTGTGATAGGGGAAAAAATATCATTGAAGTCGACTCCTTCGACTTGGGAGTATCTGTTACACATCTTTTTGGTCACTCTGGTAGTGTTTCTACAATGTTGTATCTAGGCTCCCAAAAAGGACTTTTTGCCTGAGAAAGATGATTGTTGTCTTCCTCCAGAAAACACATTTTTTAAAGTGAGTTCGCAAGATACCTATGTATTAGAGTGCGAGAATGCCTGATTCTCGTAGGCCACCCACATCTAGGGTGCGAATTGTTCGCAGGCTATTCTACAGGTAGGGTGAGAACTTGTTTTTAAGCTTGGAGAAAAGAAGAAGTCTCGAGGGTTCTAGAAGGGAATCTTCTAGAGGATGAGTTGGCATTCGTATGGTTGGCATCCTACTGACTTCTCTGATTTGGTGGGATCATCATCATCCATGTAACCATCTCTCCTTCTCCTATATATTGAAAGTTTTCTCATGGAAAAGGTTAAGCAAGATTGAATGAAGAATTGGTGAAAGGATTGTGTGAGGAATTCTGCTTGGATAAGAGCTTGGAGCTCTCATTCGACCTATCAAGCTGGGATAGATATTCTTCATACGATTGTAGAACAAGTGTGTGTTGGAACCAAGGTCCACCGAAACGAAGCTTGCGACATCAAGCAATCAGGTTGTAATATTCTATTTCCATATAATATGATACAGAGGCATGTCCCTTTCCCATAAAATCACTATAATTTTATTGTGTAATTCCTTGATCATATGCATAGGTTGACTTTTGAATATACTTAGTTATCTTCACTTTGGTTGGTTTGTGTTGTCTTGGACTTGATTTCTCAAGAGCACCGGAGTGAAGCAGGAACAACAGAGACCTAAGGAAGCGATCTAAAGGTATGTTACTTGTTCCTCACTGCTAATAGATTCAATGGTCACAACTTAGGGAAAGAGTAGTGTCCTGTCTTGTTTTTTTCTAGATCCAGTTGGATCTAGGGAGATCCATTCGTGTCTGCACCTACCGATTTGTCCAATAACAATATCCTTTTTCTACTAGTCGATCCTTGAATTTCTTGACTTGACCTGTTGCATTCATCTTCTTCTCGAATACCCATTTTCTACCGACAAGATTTATTCCACTAGGTAATTTAACTAAGTCCCATGTCTCATTCTTGTGCAAGGATTTTGTCTCTTTGACCATGACGTCCTTCTAGAGTTTTCCCTTTGCTGAGTCGATTTCCTCCCTGATCGACTTGGGTTCATCATCGGTGGCAGTTAACACAAATGTGGAACGAAATTCAGACAGACTATACCTTTGACTGGTTTTCTTACTCTTTCTGACCTCCTTACAAACAGGTTCGGTTGTTCTACCTCTTATTCTGATTTATTTAATTCATCTTCTTCATCTTATTCATTCCTCAGTTCAAAACACACCTTCTCTGGATTATTCTAGGTCTGAACAATTTCTTCAGGCTTGGACTTACTTCTCACTTCTTTGAAGACCACATCTCGACTGTACACTTTTTTCCTTGATGCAGGATCCTAGATCTTATATCCTTTCATTCCTTATTTGTATCTAACGAAAATACATTTGGCTGGATTCTTGTCCAACTTGCTCCTCTTTTCCTTGGGAACATGCACAAATGCATCACAACCAAATACTTTGAGATGTAAAACTGAAGGATTCTTACCTGACCATACCTCATGTGGAGTCGTTTCAACTAGCATCGACAAAGGAGATATATTCAATAGATAGTTTGTAGTGTCAACTTCCTTTGCCCATAATTATTGTATGAGCCCAACACCACTGAGCATGATCCTTGCCTTGTCCATCGATGTTCTGTTCATTCTCTTAGAAAATCGATTTTTCTATGGAGTATATGGTGTGGTATTTTGGTCCGCTATTCCACACTGCTTGCAAAACTGATCAAATCATTTTCCACATAATTAACCACCATTGTTAGTTCTCAACACCTTAATCTTCTTATTTGTCTAGTTTTCTACAAGAGATTTAAACTCTTTGAATTTCTTGAAAACCTATGATTTCTTCCTCAGGAAATATATCCATGTTTTCTTGGAAAAATCATCTATGAAAGAGACATAATACAAATATCCACCAAGTGAAGGCACTGAAACAGGTCCAAACACATCACTATGAACCAACTCTAGAATCTCATTTTCCCTTATCGCTCCAGATGGGAACCTCACCCAACTTTGTTTTCCATAAATACAATGTTCACAAAATTTGACTTTTAAATTACATGTAGGAAAGTAATTGACCATACATTTGTTATGCATAGCTCGAAGTCCTTTCTCTCCAATGTGTCCCATCCTCTCGTTCCATAGCATGGTTTTGTTGACTTTATGATAACTTGTCGAGTCGGTTTGAATTAACTCATCTCGAGTCGAGTCGAGTTGACTTCAGGAACAATGATATTTTTTCATCCAGTCAAGTCGACACTACCTATTAAATTGTACAAGGTTCCAATCTGAACTCCTTTCATTAAGACCATCACACCTCTAACTATCTTGCACAAATCATTTTGAAATAGAGTGTGCACCCCTGCATCACTCATCTTGTTGAAAAATATCAAGTTTCTTTCCAAACTTGGAATGTGTAGCACAACTAGAAGGGCTCTACTCCTCCCATCCTGTAGCATCAATCGAAATATTCCTCGTTTGAAAATTTTGGTTGTTGATTCGTCCCCCAAGAACACTTCTGCTACTTCATATTGTTCATATTTGTAGAACCATTCTCTATGTGGTGTCATATGATAGTATTCTCCTGATTCAATCAAACAAACATATTGATCCGACTGTGTACTGGTCGATGCCAAGTACATATCGCCTCTCTTATCTGGAGTCTTCTCTCTCTCAGTCGACTGCTTCTTGTTGGAACCTATACTAACTTCCATTTCCTTTGACTTGCAATCATTTTTGCAATGCCCAATGTTACCGCATTTCCAACATCTTCTTGTCCACTGAACCATGGATTTATATCTACCCTTCAACTTATAATTTATACTAGAGAATTCACTTTTATCTCTATCAACTGGTCGACCTATCACCACTAAAGCATCTTTGTTTGATCCTTCCATGTTCTTCCTTCTCATTTCTTCTGACATTAGTGATGCAACCACGTCTTCTAGCGCTAATGTATTTGTATTATTCCCTATAGCCATGAATAAGCTATCCCAGGATTCTAGAAAAGAACATAATAAGCTAATACATTTCTCCTTCTCAATGATTTTAATATCCACAGAAGATAACTGGCTTATAATGGTATTAAACACATTTAAATGCTCAGTCACCGAACCTCCCTCAATCATCCTTAAAAGATACAATTTCTTTCTGAGAAGAAACTTATTTACCAAGGATTTCGACTGGTAAAAGCTCCCCAACTTGTCCCACAGTTTCTTAGCTGAATCTCCACCTAAGACATTTTGTAGTACAAAATCTGTAAGATAAAGTCGAATCTTACTCCTTGCTCTTCTCTTGAGTTTCTCCCATTCTTCCGTCGACATGTCTGTCGACATGGTACCTAGATTTTTTTTTTCCATTGTTCTTGATCTACAAGGATATCTTCAATTTTAAGCTTCCAGAGCTCAAAATTCCATACATTGACTTTTTTAATCTCTATTCTTGAGTTGCTCACCATTCTTTAACACGATCTTTTAACTATTTCTAACTTATGACTTTTACTAAACTGAGAGTTTAGATCAGATCTAATGTTGTTAAACCAATATATGATACCACATGTTAGGAAATGAGGAACACTTCCACACTAAACCTAAAAGAAGAGAGGAAGAAAAAAATAATAAATAAAGTAAATGTCAAAGAAAATGCACAGTACATAGAGATTTTACCCTGTAAGCCCAAACTAGGAAAACCATCATTCCTTGAGCATTTTTCTCTCTTGTTGTCTTATTCATTCATAATAAAAGGTTACCTGTCTAACCTTGGTCCACACTTAAGACACAATCGACATCATAGCCTCTTTATTACACAAGAACAACCCTATAGCCAATTTGGCTTACATCTACATGACCAACAACCTCTATGATTATTGATTGATTCATTCACTTTTATAAAATTACAACACACCTTCTTCATAGGATTTACAGTAGGAAAAACCCTAAAGAAAAGGTTCCCAAAAATGGTTACGGATCCACACAGATCATTGGCTACAAATCTTGTGAATCTCAGGATTCTATTATAGTTGACTACCAAGTTGGATTACCCATCGACTACTAGTCAGCCTTCATTCGGTCTTCAATCGGTTGCCACATGTCTGCATGTCGACTTTTTGTTGGTTGACCTCTTTGAATTGATGTCAATGTCTTCATACTTATACTTCGACTTTACCCAGTCGAACCACCTCGAACTTTGACTTTGACTTTACCTAGTCGAATCACCTCGACCTTCGACTTCAACCATTAGTTGATCCACCTCGACTAGACTTTCAATGCAAAGAATATAACAACCCATTGCGGGGTCCGAAATCCATTTAACTCAAAATTAGGAAGCAAACCCGCGACCGAGGCCCAATTAGACTCTACAACGTTTGATAGTGGAATGTTTCTCCAGATCTTGTGATTCGACATATTAATCGATGGGCTTTATGTCGTGATTTACATGATATCTTCTCATGAAAAATCATCCTTCAGTTTGAACGTTCTCTTTTTTGTATTTTCTCTTATAGGTGGGTTCGATAAAAGATAGATGTTGGTATAAAATAGATGGGTGACAAAGGGGGAATGATTAAATACTGAAGAAGGTTGATCTTGGGATAAACCTCGTGCTCGAGCATGAAGACAATGATTCTTACACCTACGAAAAGTCTAGTACCAATACATCAACTTGTTGGTATTTCAATTATTGACTGGAATACAATTTATTAGAAGAGAACATACATGCAATAAAATGATGGCAAGAAAAATAGTTTCCTTAGCTCTAATCACTAATCACACATTAACACAATGATTTGTTTTACATCATTAGAGACAAGAATTATAAAAATATTGAATAAGATAACTTATCAACAGATTCATAAACTCTTACTTGTTACAACATTCATTCATGAGATAAAGTCGGAAATAATTCCTCCTTAGATCCAATCACACATGCCTTTGATGAAAAAAAGAAACTTGTCTCTAGTCCTAAACAAGACTTCTCAATTAAGGTAGCTCCAAAATAGTTCTTTACAATTCCAAAAATGAGGGTCTTTGCAAAAAGCATCGACCTCTTTTAATAGGCCGATCCTCTTATTTATAACAAACTATTAACTAAAAATAACTATCAAAAGTGCAAGCTAAGTAAAGAAAAACATCACCACATGGCACTTTCATCTCTCAGTCTTCTAAGAGTCATCAAATGGTTTCACTTGAGTGGATGGCTCTTCTCATACTTTGACCATTAGACGAAGAGTTCCTCTCATATGTTGGCATACGAGAATCTGTGTTTGTCCATCGGGGCAGAAAGGATCTCCTTAATTTCCACTGCCTGTGCCCGATACTTGACTACTTTAACACTTAATTGTTGTAACACTGTCCGAACCTTGATCGGGTGCTCCATGAACTACTATACTTGACCTAGAACCATGTTCACCACCTTTGCTATCTCTGCAGTCCACGATGAGTCTTGTTCTGCATGTAGTTTGGCTATGTCATGCAAGTCGACAAAGTCCTCGAGTGTGCCGAATTCTGGGAGATCGATGTCTCTCATCGCCCGATTGATATTGGTCCAACTCCTTTCTAAATAAGACCATTTCTCTTGGATATCCTGATGAGGTTCTTGGGCCATCTTCACCCAGTATTCGATCGACTTCCTTATTCGGTTGACGTTGTTTTCCCTTAGTACCCGAATGTCGTGCTCTTCAACGTCTTGGCCCTTTTGAACCGCGCTGATGTAATCAATTATTTCCACTTCTTGGTGGGATTTCTCATACCATATTTCCATGTCCTTGAATGTTTCCAATGCCATAAGGATGTCTTCTTGGAAATCAGCTATCCCTGTAGTGAAAAGGTGCCGCACACTCGTGAATTTACTATAGGCATCCTGTAATTCACTTCTCAAGAACACTGTGGACTGCATGGAGTCCTGATAATATTTCACCAAATGGCGCAGATTCTCCAACTCCTTTACCGTAGTAGCCAAATCCTCTTCATCTTTCCTTTCTCTATCTAGGGTGGCATCTGTGATCGCCATCCCTGCGCTGATGAGCTTGGATGTCTTGGCATGCTCTGTGTTGATCAAATTCTCCTCTGTGGTGATGAGGATTGAACTGTCCAAAGTAAGCCTCCTCTTATTAGTGGTTCTTTTCATGATGGATTTCCTTTTTTGTTCATAGGTGATGGCTTGTATATCGACGACCTCATCTACAAGTTCGGGCATTTGTTTCTCTCCCCAAGTAAGAATGTTTCCCACGCTCTCAACTGTGCATATATGTTCAAGAATGGGTTCTTGAACCTCTTATGTATGTCCCGAAGGTTTGACCTTTGGTTTTTTCTCATCGGGAGGTAAAGCACTAGCCAAAATTGATGAATCAGGGGTAGGCTCGGTACTTACTTGATAATCAGTTGTCAAGATGTCAATTTCCTGTTGTGGAATTTCTCCCCCTTGTTCGCCCAATCCTATCCCATCCCTCAAGTTGTCCATTGGGATTCCTGGTGTGTCGAGTGGCTTAGTGTCCAAGGAACTTTCTACCTCATGCTCATTCTGCAAACTGCTTTTCTTGGAGCATCAGGACCCAGGGCAGATGCTTTCTCAGGTTTTGTTTCCTTTGTGATTTTCACCAGGGATACCTCTGATCTCTCCTCATCGTCCTAGATGGTTATTAGATCGAACAGGGGATTTGGTTTACTTGCTCTCCCTGTCATCCTCACTATCTTGGGCTGAGCCAAAACATCCCCTGGTGATCCAACCCATGGTGTTGAAACTTCAGGGTTATCTGACCTGGTGATTTCTTCAATTTGTATCGGCTTTGGGTCACTTGGTCCTTCCCGACTTTTGATTGGGTTGGCGATAGGAACCCTTGTCATATATATGAGTTCTGGGTTGTTCTGCAACTGATTAATTACTCTTTATACCTCTTCCATTAATCACATACCACTTGTCTGTGCCTCTAGTGTAAATAACAAACCCCTTTTATGTGCCTTTGTTGCCTCTGGTGCTCTAATTTATTCCTTGGCCCTCAGGGCCTCTTGAGCCGATTGTTCAATTGTTTCCAACTGTTCATCCATGCTCATGGCCTTGAACCTAATCATGTTCAGGTTGTCCATCCTATGCACCACCTCATCCTAGTCCTGGGAATTTTCTGTGAAGACTTCATGCTCAAACTTATCGTGAGCATATGGCTAACAGGATGACACCTATGGAGCATGTTGCAGGACCATGAATTTTGGATCGTGCTTGCAGAATCGGCATCTCGAGAACTTGAATTCAAGTTGAATCATCCCTTCTTGTTTGTCTTGAGCAATATCCTTTACCATATAGAAACCTACATGGAACCCATAGGGTATGAACGCTCGTTTCTTGTCTTTGACCAGTGTGGTGTT
Organism: Picea glauca; assembly: GCA_000966675.3. Lineage (NCBI taxonomy): Eukaryota > Viridiplantae > Streptophyta > Pinopsida > Pinales > Pinaceae > Picea > Picea glauca. The sequence goes on from JZKD02S1674746.1 coordinate 410,486, forward strand.
GTAGCCCTGCAGGATGGTTTGATAACAAATTTCTCCCACGACGAGTCGATCTCGGACATGATCTAGTAGGAGATGTGGTGCTCCAGTGGCCCCGAACACCTTGCTGTAGGTTACATGCTCATCCAAGTACCAATGGCCTACCTTATCTATCATTTTCTTCGCTGTTGTCGATAGCCTTGGGAATTCGTTCTTAAAAATAATAAAATATATGCGGGCAATGAATTCATCACAAATGAGGGATTAATATTTCTTGTACCTTTTTTCCCATAGCATGCTGAAGTAGACATGGACTGAGATCTCTGCAACATTCTAGCTCATATTCATGCCAGTGAAGACATTCCTAGAGCACATGACATCGAGAAAGTACGAGGCCATGTAGAAAGTTGGTGCCTTTCCTTCCTTCGACATCTGAGCCTGTTGCACACAAATAATTAGTTGTTTGGACATTATTTCTCCCAAGTTGAAACTATTCCCGATGATTGTAACTGTGTATGCCAAAGGCATCCATGCTTCCTAAAACTTAGAGAAATCCTTTTCTCCGTATAGTCGGGAGATGAAAGCCATCAAATAAATGTATGGCTCCCTTAGGTTGATTTTACTATACCATCCATTGCTCCGATTGGTGAATTTCTTGTCTTCCCTCCACCATGAGGCCATCAACCGACTGGTATCATGGAATTCATAGAAGTTCACCACAAAGTCCGTGTTGAGCTTCTCCTCTAGGTCCATGAGATTGTAGTATTTTTGGACCTCTGTCAGGAGGAATACTCTGACACACTCACCATTATCATCATTAATCAAACATTTATTCCCATCCATGTGGTCGATGATCCACTTCAGGACCTCTATGGAGGGGAAAACAGGGTTTATGCTCACCACCATGTGTAAATATGACTGTTAGATGTTGGGGAGCACCTGGTCATCGAGCACCCTTACATCCAGGTCACTATGTGGGATATTCCTTGGGTGTTATTCTCTGCTAATCCTGTTTAAGAGATCCCCCCACTGTGGGAGCGCTACCTTAGATCTATTTCTTGCCTCTATATCGCCAAAGGCTGGAGGTTGGATGAAAAATTTCTTTGTTGTTGTTTTGACAACAAGCTCCGCCCTAGGGGCGTACTCCAATTGTCTTGCGGTCCCTAGAGAAGAACCTTCGTCTGTCTCTAGTTATTTAATCTTTGGTGCTCTTGAAGAGCATCTGGTGGTTAGATTTCTTGGCGACATTGTTCCTGCAACTTGAGTAGAGTTTAGAGACTATGTAGAAAACTGGACGAACACATATACATTATAACCAACAAATTGACAGACTTGGATACATACCTTTGAAGCTTGTTAAACCTTATTTTTTGACAATCACATGGGTTAGTACAGTCTTCACGTTGCTTGTTTTTCTCCTTCGGATGCTATGCAATTATCTTACGCACAGAATTAATTTTTTCACAATGGTTCAATAGATTTAAATAGGGAAGATCTTACTGTGTCACATCAACCATTCAATTCAGGTTATGAGTGAAATTTAATTAAATATGTCGTCGAATATTTAGAGGATTTAGAACTTAAATCCATCATGGGTTGATGATGGAGGCACAGGTGGTGATGTGGTCTATTGATGATTTCAAAAATGCTATTTTAATTGGCACACGAGGTAGAAACTAATCCAGGATCGAGTATTAATTATCTCCTTAAATGTCCAAAATCCGATCGTATCTAATGCTAAAAATGTCTCATCGTGCCACTTTGATAGTGGGTGGATTGGGGTTCATGATTATGCTATGAAAATTTTCGTTGATATCCTCCTACAAAATCTCTGACATTGATCGATATTATCGTACAATGTTGACGTGTCAAAGATGACTTGAAGGTGTGACTAGGACCTAGGTAACCAAGAATGACTCAGGATAGAACTAGACTGTACGAACCTCTTTCTTGGTAAAGACATGTGACATTAGAGACCAGTGAATTAATTCTCTCATATTAATCGGAGTCAGGACTTTCCTTAAGCTATTCATTCTATAACCAAATCCTATCTTGTCGATGTTGAAAAGTGTTAAGGATCAACAATCGGCAATAGACCTACCCAAGTGCTCTCAGATCGGCTCCCTCAACAGGGTCCTGATGCCGAAAATGCATCAGGGATCAACGACCGGGGAGAAATTTATCATGGTCAAAACGTTTGTTGTGATACTTCTAGATTTTTCCCAATCCCGATAAAGTGCGTCAAGAATCGACTATCGATGATTTATTTTCGTTCTTTGTTAATGTATTTCCTCCTCGTATTTTACCTATGTCGAATGGAATTGACTATCTCTCGAGCCTTTATGCGAAAAACTTACACAAACCAAAACTGCCTTCTGTCGATGCCGATGAATATTGACACTTGGCAAATGTTGTTTTTCGAGTGTTTCCTTTACTTACTTGAATTCTTTCCGACGGCGAACCTAAGCGCGTTAGGTGTAGTGTTTGGTTGTCGATTCTTAATTCAAGTGTTAAGGTATTTTATTCATGGGGTTTCATAAGTTCAGGGAAAGCTGAATAGGTGATGAGAGTCATGAAAATAAACAAAGACAAAATGTTTCAAAATGAAATCGAGTCAGACAGTGAAAAGAACAAGTGGTACCTAAAAAGTGACAAACATTTGATAAGGCTTTTTTAGGGTGTGTTGAGTGCTCAAAAAATGGTGACTTACTGGGTGAAAGGATAATCTTTGTTCCTACCTTGGGATCAGCTGATGAAAAAGATGGTTTAAGAAATTAACTGGTTTTTATTAGAGCCTCTCCTATCCTTGCGTTTAAAATTCCCTGGTTTGTGAAATATGGGCCCGCCTATGGGGTTTCAACCTTTATTCCACCTTTGTTTCCTGTAACCATGACCCATGCCCTCTTTTGAAAAGAGTCAAGTAAAAAATTCACTGGCACCGAGAATTTTAGTTATCATCATTCACTTTCTACAGTGTTTCTCTACTGCCAGTGAGCGTCCATAGCCTCGACGGAGTCACCCTGACATCACAGACCGTGCTCTACTGCCAATGAGAATCCATAGCCATGACAGAGTTATCTGCATACCCTCTTCTAATTTTCACTCATTTGATATAATTGATTTTATTTCAGTAGAATGCCCTAAGTGAGTGGGAGAGGAGGACGTCTGTTATTTGCAAAATGAGATGGTTAAGGTGAATTTTTTCTAGCTCTGTCTTAGGGTACATGTAGTCCTTTTCAGCTTACCATATTTCCCTTCAGGTTTTACCAAACCACCAGGCCAACACTTTATCACTTTTCCAAGGTTGTTTATTTTCACAGGTTAGATACATAACTCCTTCAAAACAACTGCAAGTCTCTCAGCGCTTCTTGTGTTGTATGTAAGCATGAGTCAGGAATAGAGTTTGTCATATTGCATGAACTAAGGTCAACCAATATCTTGATAAAAAAAAGTTCAAAAGCGCAAAAAGTACTATAACAAGAAACAAAAAACAAAAAAATGAACTTCGCAATCAGCCTACCTAAAAAACAAATATCATGAAAACACACACATTTTTTTTTTAAACAAAAATATTGTTTTAGGGCTTGGCCATTCACCGGGAGGGCATCAAGTTCCCCTTCATATTTTTCAACCGATACATTCCTACCACAATTTTCTTGGCTACATGAAATTTTTTGTGCCATAGATTCTGAAACTTCAAATGTTTTCCCTTCGGCTCATTTTCTCTATCCCATTTCAGGACTAAGTCTCCTACTTCAAAATTATTCTCTTTGGCCTTATGCTTATCAAACCACCTTTTAACTATCTGCTAATGAGATATGAAATTTGATTTTTCTTTCTCCCTTTCTTCTTCCAGCATGAGGAGGGTATCAATTCTTTGTTGTATAACTGATGAGGGTTGTCCTCTAGAATCCTGAGCAAATTGAAGAGATGCAAGATACAGCCCGTTCGGGAGAATGGCTTCCTGTCAGTATACCAGAAAGTATGGGGAATTCCCTATAGCTTCCTTGGGTGTTACTCCATCAACCCATAAGGCATTGTGAATTGAAATGTCCCAATTCCTCTGGTTTTCTACAACTATTTTCTTTAATATCCTCACTAGGTTCTTATTGGTTGATTCTTCCACTAAGTTACTCTATGGATAGTATTTTGCAGAGTATCTGATTATGATTCCTTTGTATAAAGAAAACTCTATTAATAGGGTGGAAGAAAAGTAAGCGACATTATAAAAAAAAGGATGAAGGGCATACTGAACCTTGTGATCAACTGTTGTTCTATGAATTGGATCACCACCTTTTCGTTTACATGATTCAGAGGGATGGCCTCTGCCCATTTCGTGAAATAGTCTATGGTATCCAGTATGTATCTGATCCAGGTGGATATTAGTGGCCACCCACCTTTTCCAATTGGCTCAAAACAGTTTTATGACAATTTTGGCAATTTACTATTTTTAGCAGGTTTTAACTTCCAGGGCCATTTTGAGGCTCCAAATGAAGGTTTTTCAAGATCTATGTTCTCAATGATATATAAAGGAATTATTTAGCCCCCAAAATGAATCTCCTCGATGATACCTTTTCAATGAGCTATCACACGCCTAAAACGCAGTTCGTATGCAAAAGTTACGACCCCAGGAAGTTGATGTACTCACTTACCCAAATAGGGCCCACATGACTTTTGGTTTTTGGAATTCCTTCTTATTGTAAAGAGTCCTTCAGAGCCTCATTATAATCATCTTCTTGTGAATGTGAGTAGCCATCACATATCTTCTCATAGATAAGCTGCCACCATTCTAGCGAGTCTTTCACTCTGTATTTTTACAGTCTCTGTACATTTCTTTCATTAATAGAAATCATGTATTACTGTATATTTGTGTTTATGGTTGCATCTCTGATACATTTCTGTTATATTATTGAATATCTGTGATATCTCTGTGAATTTATTTATTATATCTCCGATCTCATTTCATGCTGAAAATAATCAGGATCAGTGGTATCAGAGCAGGCTGCTCTTGATTGTTTTTTCAATGCATGTCCCCGACGAGGTTTGATTATAGAAATTTGGGTCTTGTGCTTGTCTCTATTGAAGACAATCACTCTCACACACCCAAGAAACCCTCAATGGTGGAAGAAAATAAAAATTATGGAGCAGACGATCCTATCAATCTGTTGCTTGAGCAAGCTCTCATGCGACAGAGGGATGAAATGAAGGAGAATTTTTCCCACATTCTTCAACGCCTGCCGATAGCATCAGGCGCATCTCCATCAAGTGGCCACTTTGTAGGCACCTCAGCTTTCAAGGTACAAGTTAATTTTGATATTCCTTTATTTGAAGGATACATAGATGCAAAAGCCCTAGAAAAATGGTTAACTCTGCTAGAAGGTTATTTCTTTGTTCACAATTTTTATGAAAAAGAAAAGATCACCTTCGCACTCCTTAAAGATCTCCCTCATGTCAAACATTTGTGGGAAAATTACTGGGAGAAAAGTTCCACAGAGGAGTCTGGAATTTATGGGGCCGATCCCACTTGGGATTTTTTTGTGGATGCACTAAAAGAACGATATTATCCTATTGGAAAATATGAGGACCAGTACATGAGATGGACCACATTGCGGCAAGAGAGGGGCCAAGTAGTTCCAGAGTTCACCAATACCTTCCATACCTTGTGAAACAAGATGGGTTTCAAAGACTCCAAGCGACATTTGGTTCTAAAATACCGTCGGGCTCTTCACAGAGACATCCATACTTAAATGGATTTTCTGGACATCTCATCACTTGGTGATGCTTATCGATATGCTGTTAAAATTGAGCAAAAATTTAAGCACCAGAACAAATGGGAATTTGGGTCTGCAAATCCGCAACAACTAAAGTATGACAGAGATGACCCAGACAAAACGTCTCCCAAAAAATAGTCCCAGACACAGGAAAAGAAGGGTCACGGGAAGACAAAGAAGGACACCGGAAAATGGTGTGATTTCCACAAAATCCCCTAGCACAACACTGATGAATGTCGCTCAAAACAGTCATTGGTGGCACAAGGAGCCGAACCCTGATTCAGAATCTGATTCTAAAAATACTGGTAAAGGACAGATCATTGAAGTAGACCCCACTTCTATTGTCGTGACCGCATCAATTCAACCAGAAAAGACAATAGATCTTGAAGGGAGGGAGCACCTTTTTCATTCACAGATGTGGGTTAAGGGGACCCCACTGCATTTTATTGTTGATAGCGGAAGCCAAAAAAACCTCATCTCAGTAGAGGTCATCAAACAGTTGGGATTGTCGACAACACCACACCTGCAACCATACAACCTCGGGTGGCTTCGGCAACGACGAGATCTTTGTGTCAGCCAACAGTGTTGATTGTCATACGAAATCCAACCCTTCAAGGATGAGGTATTATGTGATGTTGCCTCACTGGATGTCTGTGATGTTCTCTTGGGCCAACCATATATGTGTAGACTCCATGGTGTTTATGAGTCTCAACCCCATAGTGTCATTGTCACTTTGGGGGGTCATCTCTACAGAATACCAGAAGTAGTTTCGACTACTGTTCCACCTAAAAAGTGTCGCAAGGTAGTATCTCATACTGCAAAATTTAGCTTCTTCACAATCTGTTCAAAAGGAGAACAAAAGGACACTGCAACCACTACAGGCTTGCCCAAAGCACCTTCTATCCAACAGAAGCAGGTCGACAAGGTTGCAAAAAAGTGTGAAGATTCCTTCTACACATCGTCCTCTCATGTATCTTGACTTGTTGAATAGCCTCAACCTCAACAGGTTCATGACAGATTTCCACAAACTAAGCAATGCGACGTCTCTAGCAAGACAAGCAGCTCACCAAGATGCAGATTCAACAAAAGACTTTCCCTCTCCCCTGGGAACTCAACGCAATGGAGACCATTTCTTCCTAAGGAGGGAGGATTGATCTAGGTGGATATCGGTGGCCACCCACCTTTTCCAAATGGCTCAAAACAATTTTCTGGCAATTTTGGCAATTTACTATTTTTAGCAAGTTTTAACTTCCGGGGCCATTTTGAGGTCCAAATGAAGGTTTTTCGAGATATAGATTCTCAATGATATTTTAAGGCATTATTGGTCCCCCAAAATTAATCTCCTCAATGATACCTTTCCAACGAGCTATCACACACCTAAAACGAAGATCGTATGCAAAAGTTACGACCCCAGGAAGTTGATGTACTCACTTACCCAAACGTGGCCCACATGACTTTTGGTGCTTCATCTCCTAGGGTTAGGTTTTTGGATGTCTAGGGTTTTTGGCATTCCTGATTATTGTAAAATGGTCTTCAGAGCCTCATTTTAATGATCTTCTTGCGAATGCGAGTAGCCGTCACATGTCTTCTCATAGATAAGCTGCCACCATTCTAGCGAGTCTTTCACTCTGTATTTTTACAGTCTCTGTACATTTCTTTCATTAATAGAATTCGTGTATTACTGTATATATGTGTTTATGTTTGCATCTTTGATAAATTTCTATTATATTATTGAATATCTGCGATATCTCTATGCATTTCTTTATTATATCTTCGATCTCATTTCGTGCTGAAAATAATCCGGATTAGTATCTATGTTGATTTGAAGAACTTGGTGTAATTTCTCCTGTGATGTCTAACCCCCATTGCTCGAATGTCCTAGAGATGGCCACAGGCTGGAGTGGGACAACTTCTCTCTTTTCCGTCCCCATGCTCATTTGACAAGTTTTATAGTTCCTAGTGTATGTGTGAACATCCCTGAATAGAGTGGGCCAATAATAACCAGCTCTCAGTATTTTGTGAGCGGTGCTATTCCATGCAAAGTGTCCACCTACAGGTCCATCATGGATCTCCTTCATAACCTTGTCTGCATCTTCATGTTCGATACATCTTAAAAGTACCCCATCATAATTAACACAAAATACTACCAAATTTATGAGGCGATATTGTGTTGATTTTAACCCAAGAGCTCTCCTTTCCCTAGGGTTTAGGTTTTTTGGGCAAGTCCCATGATGCAAAAGATAATTTAGTTTCTCATACCAAGACTCCTTCCCTGGAGAGACGTATGAAGATTCACCACACCATAATTCCAATCTTTCTCCTATCTGGGGTCTTTATTTACTTGGTCCCGAGTTTCAGCTGCTAGTTTACATAATCCTTATGCCTTAACCAATTTAGCTAGTTTTATATCTAGATCAAATTCTTGGGCCACTTCCATCTAGTTTCATATTCTTTCCCCCATCTCATGTTGAGTGAATAGGGATTGGACTGCGGGATGAGGCACAATGAATTTTGTATGGTTCTTTAGGATGTAAGATCTGAAGTGTTTCACTGCCTTGTAAACTGCATAATCTTGCTTGTCTATAGTAGGGTAATTTAGTTCGGCCCCTTGGAGATTAGCTCTCATAAATGAGACTGAGGCCTCATTGTTGTCATCATCCTTCTGAGTCAATACTGCAGCTAATGATTGGTCGGAGAAAAAATATAGAGGAAGAAATATTTTCTAAAGTTGGGACTTCACAACACTGGAGCTTGAGATATTGTAGTCTTAATATTGTTGAAAGCACTTTTTCGTTCATCATCCCACTTGAATTCAACATATTTGCAGATCATCTTTTGTACGGATTTGATAGTTTCAACGAAATCGAGGGTGAACTTTCTCACAAAATTGATTTTCCCAATGAAGGATTGCATAACCATTTTGTTGTGGGGTAATGGAAGCTGAGATATAGCCCTAATTCGTTATGGGTCTATGCGAATTCCTACTTGAGATATAATATGACCTAATATTTTACCTTCCTTGACACCAAATATAGTTTTCTTAGGGTTTAATGATATACCATATTTCCTACACCTCTCAAAAATCTAGGTTAAGTGTTGGATGTGATATTCTCTATTCTTTGAATACACAATCACATCATCCAAATAAACTACTACACATTTGTTGATTAGTCCTCGAAACGCTATGTCCATGGCCCTTTGGAAAGTTTCCCCTGCATTGATTAACCCAAAGGGCATGCTTTTATAAGCAAAGGTTCCCCACTTGGTTCAGAAGGTAGTTTTCAAATGGTCTTCCTCTGAAACTAGAACTTGGTTGTAACCTGAAAAACTGTCCAGCAAGGAGAAAATATTAGAACCAGACACGGTCTGCAAGAGTTGCTCCATCGGTGGGACTGGGTAGCTGTCCTTTTCTAATGCTCTGTTGAGGTTTCTGAAATCTACACACAGGTGGATCTCCCCAGACTCTTTCCTCACAAGAACCAAATTTTCTACCCATGTAGATTGTCTAACCTAGAAGATAATATTAGCATCTAGTAATTTCTTTAACTCCTAACACATGAGAGGCTCCAGGGATGGGTGGTACTTTCAGAGATTCTGTTGGAAGGGTTTCACTACAGGCTTTAACGATATTGTGTGTTGAATGATACGAGTATCATAAGTTTTCAGATCTCGGTAGGACCATGCAAAAACAACTTGATATTCTCTGAAAAGTTTGAGATAGGCATTCCTTTCTTCTTTAGATAATGTCTTTCCAAGATTTATATTCTTGGGGTTCTTCGGGGTTCCTAGATTTATAGTCTCGTACATGGGACAGGAACTCCCCGTCTTTGTGTTTGTTGACCCTTTGAATCTTTCCCTTAAGTCAAAAAGGTTTTCTAAATTGGCTACCCATTTCAGTATTGTATGAAACCTCGGTTTGTGAGTCGATTGATCTGTTTAAGCTCCTTGTGCATGGGGATAAGTTCCTACTATTTGTTCCTAAAATATTTCATCCTCAATAGCCAAATCCTTAAAATTTTCCTGATTGGTTAAGAATTTTATGATCTGTTCATCTCTTTCAAAGACCTTCCAATTAGAAATATTGTTGGGCACCGATGGTTTGTAGAGTATCTCCATAGTGAACCAAGAGGCTTCATAGTCTTATAGAGGGTATAGCCTTGAGGCAACAATGGCCAAAGAATCAACAAGAGTGTTCTTTGTTTTGGGGATCGCGGTAATGTTGAAGGCTTCAAAATGTTCTATTAGTCTATGCACTTCTTATTGATAATTCCTCTGGTGGGGAGAGTTGCAATGTATAGTGTTCCTTATTTGTCTAACGATGATTTCATAATCTCTAAAAACCTTTAGTTATTTAATGTTCAAGTCTATGGATTTCTTTAGCCCTTGTATTAGAGCTTCATACTCAGCGATGTTGTTTGTGCACTCAAATTCTAGTCTGCAGGACATGAGATTTTGTTTACCTTTTGGATCAATGGGGATACACTCTGCCCTTGACCCTTCTTGCGATTTAGATCCATCAAAATATAAGGTCCAAATTTGTGAACGCAAACCATCAGTTTATTTTTTCCTACCACTTTCCTCCTTTCCTCCTATCTATTTTGTGTTTTTTAACACAGGTTCTTGACAGAAGAGGATTTGTTCTACCATCGTCGGTGAATTTTATTTAAAATTCATTTTGGAGTTTTGATTTAGAGGTACATCAGATGAGAGGGGGGAGAAATTCTTGAAATCAGAGTCGCAGGAATAATTTCCTAACATGGGGAAATCTGTCGAGGAGTGTTAATTGAGGGTTTCTAGGTCGATGACAGTATGTTTTAGATATCTTTCCCTATCGATCTTGATCATATTCGTGTGTCCCTTTAATGGAAACCAAAGGTGAGCCCAGTCTGTACTAAAGTATCCGTTTAACTTCTCAGACCAATCTAGACTAAGTAGCAATCCATAAGCTTTTGGGATATCTACTACGATGATGTCAATCACTTGAACAAATTTTGGGTGTGTTTCCATCCTGATCATGACATATTTGAGCTCTCCCATAACCTTCATGTGGGTTCTGTTTAGTTGTATCACATGTTTATCACTTTTGAGAGGGATTGTGTTTAATTTCTTGCAGATAGATAATGGCATAACATTAGAGGATGCTCACGAGTCAACCAAAAACTTATGGAGGTTTATGTTGAAGACTTCAAATGTCAAAACGAACGGTGGGACAAAACGTTTTCCCTTCTTATCTTCGGAGAAAACATTTGTAGTTGGCTTATTTCTTGAGAGGGTTGTATTTTCTCCTTGGTCAATTCTTGTTATAGGGTTTTCTACTGACTTCAAAGCTTGTAACATAAAGCCCTTTTGCTGGGGGATTCTACACATATCCATGACTAATATATTTGCCTTCAATTTTTTCAAATCTTCTACTATGTTGTAGTTTAGCTTGAGTGATTCTCGTGTATGGATGTTTGTAGTATTTATTCAGGAGACAAAAGGTGCTTTAGGGTGATTGGACATTGGATTTCCTCCCGAATTTTGAGTAGTAGTAAGGTCGTTTGAGACAAGTTGACTCCTACTTCATGTTTTCATAGCCAAGACCTCAACGGGTGGTTCTTGAACTTCAAATAGATCATCGAAAGTCATTGGTAGGCCAGGGTCCCATATCAGCATGGTTGTTTCTTCTGGTGGATCAACTTCTTCCTGCTCAACAATATTCATATTTGATCCGCTTGATTGTTCGGTAAGGGAAACCTCATATAGAAACTGGTTGGCCATTAAATTCATGGCATGAACCCATTGTGGGCAGTCTCTTTCATAATGTTTCTCTTGGTGATAGGTACAGAAAGAGTCGGATGCTAAATTTCCCATATCAATGTTTAAGTTGGTTGGGGGAGGTTCAATTGCTTTATACAATGAATTTCTTTTAAAAATGGGTTTATAGGGCCTCTGGCCTTGGTTTCCTTCCCATGCACTTCTTTTCATGTCTATGATTTCATTTGACAACTTCTTTACCATGCGTTGTAGGTATTCTATGTCTCCACTTCCTTTTCTGAGACCTTGTTTTGCTTGTTTCCCTGGGGGTCTGGTCAATAAGAGTCCTCTCCTGGGTGGAGGTTGAACTTACTTCTTAACTAAAGAGACCTGGCCTTCTTTACATCCCTTCATTTGGAATTCTATTATTTTGGCTTCCTCAAAATTCTCAGCTAAGATTGTTTTGGAGAACCTCTTCACAAACATGGAAATGGAAGATGGGAGAGAATTAGCATATACTTCGATTTGCAACTCTTGAGTGGGTTTAGCTTCAGGTTGAAATTTGTTTGGGATAGTGTTGAACGTTGATTGAAGTTGTTAACCTTCTCCTTTGAACTCGTGGTGGCGGCGAACAAATCAGCCATCAAATCTCCTGTAGTGGTTTCTTCTGCAAATTTATCTAGAAAATCCTTTTGAAACTCCGTCAAACTAGTTATGGACCCTAAAGGAAAGTTAAAATACCACGTGGAGGCTGAATTCTCAAAATTAAAGGGGAAAATCTTGCATACTATGTATTCATGTTGGGCACTCATCAGTCTAATAGCTAGTATGAATTTTTTGATATGGTCTTCAGGAAATCCTGAGGTTTTAGGGTCAAATTTAGGGAGTAACGTTTCTAGATGTCAGGGAAGGTTATGTACCCGTTCGGGGATGTTCAGAGCATCTCTAGCGAACCAAGGTTGATTATTCTGAGGTGGGTTACTCCTTTCCTCATTATGATAATTTCTATCTTCCATGTCATCCGACTCTGAAACTAAGCGTTCTGAGTTAAACCCTTCCTCGTTAGAAAAATCATCGGTCTCGGAGCAGTTACTGGATGGTGTTTCGGGGATTAGATTAAGGGGATATTCAATTTCGGTGAGGGTGAAATCTATCAGGTCTTCTACTGTGTGAATGAAAACCTAGTCGGGGGTGTCGACCACTAGTCTTCTTACTTGTTTTCTACAAGGAAGTAACAGAGCTAAGGGCAATGCTCTGATTTGTTGGGTGTAAGATGTTGGGATTTTTCTAAACTGGTTCAACTCCTCATGGAGAAGAGCATAAGGTATTTTAGGGAATAAATGTTCTTCCTCTTGTTGGGTTGATTTACTCGTTTCTGGAGTACTTAGTGTGTGTGGGATATCTTGAGAATGACTAGCCATGCATGTGGGCTACTTTGAATCTACGGGTTGTGTGAAATATTATATCAAAAATATTGTCAGCCATTCATTCTTCTCCCCTCCTTCTAGTGCCAATTATGTTGAGGGGTCCTAAATCCCTATAACTCAATAGTAGGAACCAACCCACCACTGAGGCCCAATTAGACTATGAAACGTTTGATAGTGGAATGGTTCTCTATATCTTGCGATCATACCAATTAATCCATGGCCTTTACGTAGTAATTTATAGGATATCTTCTCGTGAAAAATGATCCTTCAGTTTGAACGTTCTCTTTTTTGTATTTTCTCTTATCGGTGGGTCCGATACAAGATAGATGTTGGTATAAACCAACTGGGTGACAAAGGGGGAATGCTTAACTACTGAAGAAGGTTGATCTTGGGATAACCCTCGTGCATGATGATGTAGACAATGATTCTTACACCTATGACAAGCCTAGTACTAATACATCAACTTGTTGGTATTTCGATTATTGACTGAGATACAATTTATCAGAAGAGAACATACATGCAATAAAATGATGGAAAGAAAAATAGTTTTCTTATCTCTAATCACTAATCACACATTAACACAACGATTTGTTTTACATCATTAGAGACAAGAATTATAAAAATATTGAATCAGATAACTTATCAACAAATTCAGAAACTCTTACTCGTTACAGCATCCATTCATGAGATAAAGTCGAAAATAATTCCTCCTTAGATCTAATCACACATGTCTTTGATGAAAAACAAAACTTGTCTTTGGTACTAAACATGACTTCTCAATTAAGGTAGCTCTGAAATAGTTCTTTAAAATTCCAAAAATGAGGGTCTTTGCAAAAACCATCGACCTCTTCTAACAGGTCGATCCTCTTATTTATAACAAATTATTAACTAAAAATAAATATCAAAAGTGCAAGCTAAGTAAAACAAAACATCGCCACATGGTGCTTTCATCTCTCAGTCTTCTAAGAGTCCTCAAATGGTTTCACTTGAGTGGATGAATATTCTCATACTCCGACCATTTAATGAAGAGTTATTTGCATGTGTTGGCATATGGGAATCTGTGTTGTTCCATCAGGTTGAAAGGATCTCCTTAATTTCCACTTCCCGTGCCTGATACTTGACTACTTTAACACTTAACTGATGTAACAGTGTTCGAGCCTTGATCGGGTGCTCTGTGAACTATTGTACTTCAGTTGGTGCCATGTTCTCCACCTTTTCTATCTCCACAGTCAACAATGAGTTTTGTTCTGCAAGTATTTTGACTATGTAATGCAAGTCGACAAAGTCCTTGGGTGTGTTGAATTCTGGGAGACTGATGTCTCTCATCACCCAATTGATCTTGGTCCAACTCCTTTTGCAATCAAACCATTTCTCTTGGATCTCCTGATGAGGTTCTTGAGCCATATTCACCTAGTATTCGTCCGACTTCCTTATTTGGTTGATGTTGCTATCCCTTAGTACCCGAATGTCATTCTCTTTGATGTCTCAGCCCTTTTGAACCACGTTGATGTAATCAATTCTTTGCACCACTTGGTGGGATTTATCATACCATCTTTCCATGTCCTTGCACATTTCCAGTGCCATAAGGGTGTCTTCCTAGAAATCAACTATCCCTACAGTGAAAAGGTGTCGATCACTCATGGATTTACTGTAGGCATCCTGGAATTCGCTTCTCAAGAACATTGTGGCCTGCGTGGATTCCTGATAATATTTCTCCAAATGGCATAGATGCTCCAACTCCTTTAGCGCACCAGCCAAATCCTCTTCATATTTCCTTGCTCTATCTAGGGTGGCATCTGTGATCACCATCCCTATGCCGATGAACTCAGATGTCTTGGCATGCTCTATGCTGATCAACTTCTCCTCTGTGGTTATGAGGATTGAATTGTCCAGAGTAAGCCTCCTCTTCTTAGTGGTTCTCTTCATGATGGCTTTCCTCTTTCGGTCATAGGTTATGGATTTTATATTGGTGACCTCATCCACAGGTTCGGGGATTTGTTTCTCTCCCCAAGTAAGAATGTTTCCCAAGCTCCCGACTATGTATATATGTTCAAAAATGGGTTCTTGAACCTCTTCTGTATGTCCCAAAGGCTCGGACTCTAGTTGTTTCTCATCAAGAGGTAAATTACTGGCCAAAATTCATGAATCAGGGGTAGGCTCGGTATTTACTTGATAATCGGCTGTTGAGATGCCAATTTCCTGTTGTGGAATTTCTCCCCCTTGTTCGCCCAATCCTAGCTCATCCCTTGAGTTTTCCATTGGGATTCCCGATGTGTCGAGTGGCTCAACTTCCAAGACAATTTCTACATTGTGCTCATTCTATGGACTTCTCTGACTTAGAGCATCGGGACTTGGGGTAGATGCTTTCTAAGGTTCTGTTTCCTCTGTGATTTTCACTGGAGTGACCAGGGACACCTCTTAGCTCTCCTCATCATCGTAGATGGTTATTAGATCGAACAAGGGATTTTGTGTACTTTCTCTCCCTATCATCCTCGCTATCTTGGGTTGAGCTGAAACTTCCCCTGGTGATCCGACCTATGGCATTGAAACTTCAGGGTTATCTGACCCGGTGATTTCTTCAATTTGTATCGGCTCTGGGTCACTTGGTCCTCCCCGGATTTTGATTGGGTTGTCGGTAGGAACCATTTTCATCTCTACGAGGTCTAGGTTGTTCTGCAACTGATCAATTACTCTTTGTTCCTATACCATTCAGTGCAGACCCCTTGTCTATGCCTTTGGTGTCAAGAACAAACTCCTTCTCTACGCCTTTGTTGCCTTTGCCATTATGATTTCTTCCCTGACTCTGAGGGAATCTTTAGCTTACTGTTCTATTGTTTCCACCTGTTCATCCATGCTCATGGCCTTGAACCTGGTCATGTTCGGGTTGGACATCCTCTACACCACCTCCTCCCAGTCCTGGGTGTTTTTTGTGAAGACATCGTCCTCAAACTTATCATGAGCATACAACTAGTAGGATGACACCTATGAAGCATGTTATAGGATGAGACCTTTTAGATCGTGTTTGTGGAATCGGCCTATTGGGAACCTGAATTCGAATTGGCCCAGTCGTTCTTGTTTGGCTTGAGAAATATCCTTTACCATATAGAAACCTACATGGAAACCGTAGGCTATGAAGGCACTTTTCTTATCTTTGACCAGTGTGGCATTGTAGCCCTGCATGATGGTTTGACAAAAAAATTCTCCCACAACGAGCCGATATGGGACATGAGCTAGTAGGAGATGCGGTGCTCCTGTGGCCCCGAACACGTTGATGTAGGTTTCGTGATCATCCAAGTAGCAATGGCCTACCTTGGTTATAATTTTCTTGGTTGTCGCCGATAGCCTTGAGCATTCCTTCTTAAAAAGAATAGAATAAATGTGGGTGTTGAATTCATTGAAAATGAGGGAGTAATATTTCTTGTACCTGTTTTCCCATAACACACTGAAGTAAACGTGGACTGGGAGCTCTGCAACATGTCATCTCAGATTCATGCCAGTGAAGACGTTCCTAGCGCACATGACATCGAGCAAGTATGAGGCCATGTAGAAAGTTGGTGCCTCTCCTTCCTTCGGCGTATGAGCCTACTGCACACATATGCTTAGTTGTTTGGAGATTATTGCTCCCTAGTTGAAACTTATCCCGATGATTGCAAATGTGTATGCCAAAGGCATCCATGCTTCCAAAAACTTGGAGAAATCCTTTTCTTCGTATAGCCGATAGATGAGAGCCATCAAATAGATGTATGGCTCCATCAGGTTGATTTTCCCGTACCATCTATTGCTCCAATTGGTGGATTTTTTGTCTTCCCTCCACAATGAGGCCATCAACTAGCTGGGGTCATGGAATTAATAGAACTTCACCATGAAGTTTGTGTTGAGCCGCTCCTCTGGGTCCCTGAGCTTGCAGTATTTTTGGACCTCTGTCGAGAGGAAAAATCCGATGCACCTACCATTCTCATCGTTAATCAAACATTTATGCCCGTCCATGTGGTCTATGAGCCACATCAGGACCTCTATGCAGGTGAAAATGGGGTTTTTGCTCGCCACCATGTGTAAATACGATCGTCGGATGTTGGGGAACACCTAGTCATCGAGCGCCCTTACGTCCAGGTCATTGTGTGGGATATACTGTGGGTATTCTTCTTTGCTAATCTTGTTGAAGAGATCCCCCCTCTGTGGGAGCGCTACCTTGGATTTGGTGCTTGCCTCTATATCGCCAAAGGTCAGAGGCTGGATGAAAACTTTCTTTGTTGTTGTTTTGACGACAGGCTCTGCCCTAGTCATGCAAAGAATATAACACATACACAACATTACAACCCTATCCGGCCTCCCTTGAGACACTATTTTGGTTAAGGTATTGTTCCTTCAAGGAGGAAGGTTATAACACTTACTTCCTCTCGAACCTCTCATTTGTCTCTTAGTTTATATGCATGGTTATATTTTCAAAGGTATCACACTATAGTCATTATTAACCCACTGTACACACAGGAGGCACAAACATACAATTCTATCCATGATTACATTCACATAAGGCAACCTTTTGTACAGTTCCTTAATCATTCAAGGTAAAATGCAAGGTCCTCCTGCTTAGATATGCACTACACATGAAATTCCATAAAAATACATTATCATTCAAGTACAAAGGCGTCCCAATGGGACAACACCAAGCCCATAAATTAGGTGTGCATGTTCATGATTATAAATTCTTATATCCATCCATATGTTTCAGTTCAATTACGCAGGGTATAGAGATACTTCTCTATTACAATTGGTGACTAACCAGCTGACTATTGGTTTATTCCTTTCCACCCAACCATAGAATCTAATTTCTCAGTAACTTTGGTGGAAATCCACTCCCTTGCCAAGCCATGATACCACTAGAGGATTCTCTCACTATTGACTCATCACATCAAGAAGATAACTCAGGAGGTTACTCTCCTCCACTCCTTTGGTAGCAGACAAATATTCCCTTCTTCTCCACTGAGCTCGAGACCTCCACGAGATTTATCATATGCCCTTGGATATCCTTTTCACACGAGAGTCCCTTCACAACTAAACTCTCCCTTATTTCCCTCTCCATCTAGTGCTATTTTCCTTTTAGCAACATCAAGCCTCCAACCCTCTTTTTCTCTAGTCTAGGATTTAGGTCTTCTTTTCTCCAACTCATAACTCTCCCACAAGTTCTCTCTATGTCCCCTCCTTGCATGCACCCATGCATTCTCCTATTTTCCTCTACTCCTATCTGAATTCTTGCGTCCCCTAAACATAATCACTTGGGAAGGTTCTCCACCTGTCCCCTCGTTTCCTTCTGTCAGAAGGAGTCCACAGATTCAACATGGTTTCAACTTAGAAAATGAAACATGGTACTCAATATTACATTTGGTTGATAGTATCTGATGTCCTAGCCCTTCCTTCCCCATACTTCAATTCATTGGGGTGGTTGGTTGTTCAACTACCAACCCCTTCCCATTAACTGTCTTTCTTCAACTGCAAGATAGAGGAATTGTGGCTATTTCCTCCTCATTATTCACCAAGGTGGATTTGGGTTCTTTTACAAATGAATCCCCCTTCTCTACCCCTTACTAATTCCTCTCGTGGTATCATGGCCAATACTTTCAAGGCTTCACCTATCATTCAATTAGTTTCATTTTTTAACTACACAATAATACATTTTACAATATTTATATGCCATTGCATGGAAGTCATCAATCATGACTAATTACATATAATCGAGGTTTAGAAATGGGAATACTACACATAGGATCAAAGGTAAATCACCATGTAAGTTTTCCATTGAATTAATAAGTGGCTAGGTCATTTATTTGTGAGGCCTTTATTACATTTATGATGGTGGATGCATTATTTAAAGGGGGAGTGTCTTCTCTTTAAAAGTAGGGACCATCAATCCCATGAGAGAAGGTGGAAGATAAGAAGCAAAGAAGGAAATAAGAAACTCTGAAAATGAGCATTAGCAATGAAAGTTAGTTGATGGGAGCCTCTCTGGTGAAAAAAAAATTTTGCGATTATAAAAAATGGAAAGCCAAAAATATAAATTTAGTAACGTGGAAAAACTAGAGAAATATCTAGTTATAAAGGCACCGATGAAACATGCTTGACACTTTGAAATAATACCACCATAATGTACAGTTAGACTCATATTCCACAAATATTAAAAAATTAATATCCCATTTATGACCCCACTTTGATGTTTTCCACTTTGAGATAATGTATAGTTAATTTCATAGTTCTACATATATTAAAAGATAATATTCCACTTCAGAGTGTGAAGATTCTGAAGTATGGGTTTATGGGTAAATTTTCCATAATTAAAAAAGCATTTATCGTAACCGAAATTAGTATTTTATAATATTAATTAAAGTATAGGTTCAGTGGAAACTTTTCCATAATTAAAAAGGCATTTACCATAGGTGAAATTAGTATTTTATAATATTAAGTTCAATTTAGGAATTATTGAAATGGATAGTCGTTGGCTGCTGTGAGCTTAGGAGGAGGAGTGGTTTGAAACTTGAGATTCCTGAAGTTCGGAGCTCCAGAAAGCCGAAGTGGAATCTCAGTCATCGGATTGATCAAGTGAGCGTGAGTCGTCAGATATCACGAGCTCATAAGGAGGCAAGTTTGAAACTTGAAACTCCTGGAGCGCGAACAACCAAAGAGATGTGAGTCATTGATCTGTGAGGAGACACTTGTCAATAGATCTCGAACTCTGGGGAAAAGATGAAGTGAGTTTTCAATTTGAGAACTGAGATCTCAAAAGTCCAGAGACCTAGAGGAAATCTTGAGCATCGATTGAGAAGAGGGTCGTTGGACCGTTGATCTGGGTTGAAAGTTCAATCACCTGAGGTGAAGGAAGAACCATTGGTTTACGGGACAGGTGTCCATAGATCACCAATTCTAGAGGAGTGAAGTACGGAAGGAATCTGAGTTTGAGATTTAAAACTTCCGAAGTCCGTAATTGCGAAGAAAACCTTGACCGTTGATTCAGAGGGAGCTAATCTAGTCTGGATAAGAAGGGTGAAGATTTGAATCGTCGATTTGGATGTTATCATCAAGATCATGAGATCGACGATCTCGTGGCATTGCGGGGACATAAGTTGTGAGGAGTTTAAGATATCGAGGGTGAGCCGCAATTTGAACCATGGTTTCGTCAGGAGGATGAGTGGAGGCTAGAGGAGCATTGCGAGCCCAAACGTGGTTTAACTCCAAACCTCTTGTGACCACGCCCGCAATCACATGGTCATAGCCCCAGGTCACACCAAGAGAGGGATTATCTGAAAAGGAGCTAATGCCAACACTCTGAGTTTTCACAACAGAGCGAAAGGGAATTTCGCGGGTTGATGTCAAGCCTGCACCAAGAAGCCAGGGGGGGTTGTGTTTAGATACAGAGGGGGACCTTTAAGGTTCTAGAGAGTCTTTCGACTCGAGAATCAAATATCCAAGATCGAGAGGTCGCATAACCCTATGGGGGAGTAGGGGGGATACATCAGGTGGTATCAGAGCTGATTTTAAGTTTGTTTGTAGACAAAAAACAAAAGGAGAGAGGAGGTAAGTGATATCATTTTTGGTATCAAAGAAATTTGATTTCTATTTGTAGGTGACGCAGTGGAAATCATGCCACCCAGAAGGCGCAGAGTGAATGAAGAAATGGAATAAGAAATGAGGGGACTCTGAATGAGACTGGACGCCATGGAAACAACACAGAGAAGAGCACTAGATGTTGGAGATATCAGTGAAGCTGAGAGCGAAGAAGTATAATTCGAGGCAAATGACGTAGAGGATGTTACACAAGATCGCTTGATAAAAGTTGTTTCAAATATAGGAGCCAGAGAAATAATAGAGGTACCTATGCATGAAGGAAATTTGGAAGTTGAAGAATTGTTAGATTGGGTACGTGCTATGGAAAAATAATTAGATTACGAAGATATCAAAGAAGACAAGATGGTGAAGCATGCAGTGACAAGACTGAAAGGTCATGCAACATTATGGTGGGATGAACTGCAATTCGAACACAGGAGAAATGATAAGAAGAAAATTAAAAATTGGGATAGGATGGTAGCCAAGATGAAGGGAAAATTTATTCTGCAGGATTACCAAATCAATCTTTACATAAGATTGCATAACCTAAAATAGAGGGGTTTATCAGTGAAGGAGTACACTGAAGAATTTTACAGACTAAACATAAGGGCTGGACAGAAAGAGAATGAATATGAAAAGACAGTCAAATATATCAATGAGTTGAGATATGAAATCCAAGAAGAGATCAACATGATGTCGGTTAGTACAGTCGAGGATTCCTATCAACAAGCCTTGAAAGCTGAGGAAAAATTGGTCAGGAAGCAAAGCCAACGAAGCAGAGGAGGGAATTCAAGAAGAGGTAAGGGAACCAGTAGAGAGAAGTTCCAAAAGACAAAGCCTGAAGCTAACAAACAACATAGTCACCATGAGGAGGGTGGAATTTCTAAAGAAGGACAATATGGAGGAAGAAGTTCTTTTTTCAGAGGAAGAGGAAGAGGAAGAGCCATAGGAGGCGTATTTAAATGTTATACCCATGGAAAAGAAGGACACAAATCTTGGGAATGTCTCAATAGAAAGAGAGAATGAGGTAGAGAAGCACACATTACTGAAGCGTAGAAGCATGTGGAAGCAGAAGCAACAGAAGGAGGAAGAAACCTCATAATGAGGAAAATTATTCTTAAACCAGAAAAGGAACCAAAGGAACCAGTTCAACGAACAAGTATATTTAGAACTTCTTGCAAGTGGAAGGACATAGTTTGCAAGGTGATCATAGACAGTGGGAGCACCGATAATCTAGTATCCACAGAGATGGTGGAAAAGATAGAATTGAAGACAATTGCACATCCAAACCTGTGCAAGGTGTTGTGGTTGTAGAAAGGACATCAAGTAATGGTAAGTCAACAATGCCAAGTTGAATTTAAAATAGGAGGTTATAGGGATGAAATATTACGTGATGTAATTCCTATGGATGTCTGTCATATTTTATTGGGGAGGCCGTGGCAGTATGACCGAAACGTTATTCATGATGGAAGGAAGAATACCTATACTCTAGAAAAGAATGGTAGGACACATATGTTGTTGCCCATAGAAGACAAAGAGAAAAAGAGAGAAGCTATTTCAAGCATACTTCTCATGAGTGGGAAGGAACTCTTGAATGAAGTCAAGAAGGAGAAAGAAATGCAGTTTGTTGTAGTGAGGAATCTGAGAGTTATCCTTGCAAATACTTCTGTAGAAGACTTGCCTGTAGAAATCCAGGAACTGTTAGAAAACTTTGTTGATATAATTGTGGATGAGTTACCACACTCATTACCACCCATTAGGATTATAAGAAATCATATTGACCTTATTCCAGGAGCTATTTTACCAAACAAAGTAGCATATAGGTTGACACCTAGAGAGAATGAGGAGGTCAAAAATCAAGTCCAGGAGTTGTTGGACAAAGGTTTAGTCAGGGAAATCCTAAGCCCATGTGCAGTACCGACTGTATTAAGTCCAAAGAAAGATGGAGGATCGAGAATGTGTACAGATTCCTGAACCATCAACAAGATAACCATTAGGTACAGATTTCCTTTACCGAGGATGGATGATTTGATGGACTGTTTGAGTGGAGCAAGCTATTTTTCCAAGATAGAATTGAAGAGTGGATATCATCAAATATGAATGAGAGAGGGAGATGAATGGAAAACAACATTCAAGAAAAACGAAGGATTGTTTGAATGGATGGTCATGTTGTTTGGGTTGACAAATGAACCAAGCACATTTATGAGATTGATGAATGAAGTGTTGAAAGACTTCATAGGAAAATTTGTCATAGTATATCTGGATGACATACTGATCTTCAGTAAGACAAAGGAAGAACACTTAAGACATTTGACATCAATAATGGAAAGGTTGCAGCAAGAGAAGTTGCTGATAAATATGAAGAAATGTTCTTTTATGAAGAAGGAGCTCATATATTTGGGTTTCGTAATATCTTCAAATGAATTGAAGATGGACCCATAAAAAGTGAGGGCGACCAGAGAATGGCGAATTTTTCATGGGTTAGAAAGCTTTTATAGGAAATTTATCAGAAATTTTAGTGGCATATGTGGACCCATACTGGACACTGTGAAGAAGAAACAAAAGTCCTTTAGTTGGACAGAGGAAGCTAAAATGTTTTTCAAAGTGTTGAAGGAGAAGATCACGGAGCATCCAATTTTGGTCTTACCAGATTTTGGAAAAACATTTCAGGTGATGCGATGCAAGTGGATTAGCTATTGGACCAGTATTGAGCCAGGACAATAAGCCAGTTGCTTATTTTAGTGAGAAACTGAATGACGCCAAGCATAAGTATTCCGCGTATGGCAAGGAATTTTATGTAGTGATTCAAGCTCTGAAAAAATGGAGGCACTATCTAATTCCTAAATAATTTCTCTTTTACAGTGATAATCAAGCTTTGCAATTTATTACTAGGCAAGAAAATTTGAATCAGAAACATGCAAAATGGGTAGAATTTATGCATAATTTTACTTTTGTTATTAAACACATTGTTGGAACTTCTAAAAAAGTTGTAGATGCTTTGAGAAAGAGGAGTTTGATTGTGCAAGAATTCCAAGTGGAGACCTTGGGGTTCGAACACCTCAAGGAGATGTATAAAGAAGATGCATATTTCAAAGAAGCTTATGAGGCATGCAAGAATCCTTTGTTGGGAGACAGAAGCCCATGGACTGAATATTTGATCCAGGATGGATTATTGTTCAAGAGAATCCAATTATTCATTCTGAAATGCTCAATGAGTGACAACCTGCTGAAAGAGAAACACAATAGAGGTTTAGCTGGACATTTTGGTCATGATAAGACATTTTCACGGCTGAGTAATTCATATTATTGGCCGATCATGAGAGAAGAAGTGAAAATTTTTGTGAACAAGTGTAGAATTTATTAGTATGAAAAAGGAAGACAACAAAACACTGGTTTGTATCATCCATTACCAATTCCAGAGAGGTCGTGGGATGCAATCAGTATGGATTTTTTTTGGGGATTACCTAGAACTCAAAAAGGGAGTGATTCCATATTTGTTGTGGTGGACAGATTTTAAAAAATGGCACATTTCATACCATGCCAGAAGAAAAATGATGCCACACAGATCGCCAATTTGTTTTTCAGAGAAGTAGTGAGACTACATGGATTGCCGAGAAGCATAATTTCAGACAAGGACACCAAATTTGTAGGACACTTTTGGAGGACTCTATGGAAGAGGCTAGGGATGAACTTGTCCTTTAGTTCAACATATCACCCTCAGACAGATGGACTGACTGAAGTAGTAAATAAGAGTCTAGGAAATTTATTGAGAATTTTAGTCACTGAGCAAGGTCGACAATGGGATCAGATTCTGGCACAATCAGAATTTTCATTCAACAATTCAGTGAACAGGAGCACAGGAAAAAATCCATTTGAAATTTTGTATGGTATATAGCCAAGAGGGATTGTAGAGTTGAGAGATTTGAATCAATATGAATTCAGAAGTGTTGGAGCAAAGGATTTTGCAACAAAAATGTAGAAACTCCATGATAGGGCCAGAGAATAGCTACAGGACAACAACCAAAAATACAAAAGCAAAGTTGATCAAAAGAGGAGAGAAGTTCAATTCAAAGTTGGGGATGAAAGTTTTATCTCATTTGAGAAAAGATAGGTTTCCAAGGGGAACGTATAACAAATTGAACATGAAGAAGATAGGACCATGCAGGATTCTTAGAAAATTCACAGCCAATGCTTATGACATTGAGTTGCCAGACAATGTTGGGATATCGCCAATATTCAATGTTGGAGACCTGTATCCTTATAGGAGAGATGAAGTAGGAGAATCATATGATCAAAAATAAATTAAGTGGGAAGAGAAATTTCCCATAGATGAAAAACCTCAGATGGAGAAAATCATTGAACAAAGGGATGGAAAGAAAACCACGAGGAAGACATATCCTCAATACTTAGTGAAGTGGAAAGATCATCCAATGGAAGATGCAAGTTGGGTTATATAACCTGATATTTTGAAGCATGGAAAAACACTGTAGGATCTCATGGACAGGAGTCCATGAAATTTTTTAACCAGAGGAGTATGATGCAATAGCATCGCCTTCAAAGTCAACAACGCATGCGTGGAGGCAAATGAATGGCATCTCAGCAATGACAAAATTTCAAATCAAACATTAATTTCATAATTTAATTAGTTGTTGAGATATTTTGTAATCATCATTTTAAAAATGTAAATTGTTTGTAAAGTCATGAAGGCCTGTAAGGAATAACAGATATGGAGTGTTGCCTCTATTTGGCAATAACTGATAGTTATTGTAATAGGACAGAGTAGGTAACAACTTTGAATTTGATAGGATAGATTTCAAACAGGATGAGAGAGCTCGTGGAGCCGGTCCTTAGATAGTTCATTATTGCATTGTAATAGAGAATAATGTATGAGAGAAATATGTATGAGTATAGTAAGAGATCAGTAAAACATAATAGAGTAGCAGAAACACTATGTAACTTGTTTTTCATGAATGAATAGAAAAAAAAATTGTCCCAAATCCTTGGACTGTGTTCATTTCATGTGTGATTGAATGAATGTTATATTTTGTGTTTGTGACTTGGTTCATTTCGTTCATGTATGATTGTTCGAGAGATTGACTGTATGAGTTCGTGACGAAACTAGATGAGTTTCAATTATTTCTCTTCTAATACTTGTATGCAAGGTGTGCATCTCGAACGCAAGGAGTGCGTCGACTGAGTATCGGATTGACTTAGATAAGTTAAGAGAGAACCGGAGAAACTTAGAATAGGTGCAATGTGTGCACAACATCAAGAAGCCAACAAGCTTCGAAGGACCAATGTAGAGGAACACCAGGTGGGCGAGAATATTTTATTTTCAAGAAAATCCTTCGAACTGAGTTATTCGAAATCCAGAGAACACAAGGTGTGCGTGGGAGATTGAAATCCTTTCAAGGGTAGAAGCTCAGAAGAGATAACAATTTTCATGAGTGTTGATGAGATCCCAGGAAAGGATTCGTCGAGAGAACAAAGGTTTGGAACCTTTGAAAGAGGATAAATATTCCAGGCGGAGAGATATCAAAAGTTCAGGAGGGAGAATGACCATGACCATTGGATCATAGTGAAAAGAGACCAACATTCATCATATCATAAGGAAGTGCATGAGCCTTATAACTTTGCGTACAGAGGATATATAATATATTAGGGTTGAAACTTGAGATTTATGAAGTTTGGAACCCCAGAATAGAATCTCGACCATCCGATCAACGAGATATATCTAAGCCATCAGATCACCAAAAGCGTAGATCAAGCGTCGAATCACCAGGAGGAATCATAGTCATTGGTTGTTGTGAGCTCAAGAGGAGGATCCGTTTGAAACTTGAGATTCCCGAATTCTAGAGCCCCAGAAAGCCGAAGTGGAATCTTAACCGTCAGATTGATCAAGCGAGCGTGAGCCGTCAGATATCACGAGATAATAAGGAGGCGATTTTGAGACTTGACACTCCTGAAGCATGAACAACCAAAGAGCCATGAGTCATTGATTTGTGAGGAGACACTTGTCAACAGATCTCTAACTCTAGGGAAAAGCTGAAGTGGGTTTTCAGTTTGAGAACTGATATCTCAGAAGTCTGGAGACCCAGAGGAAATCTCGAGCGTCGATCGAGAAGAGTGTCGTCGAAATGTTGATCTAGGTTGAAAGGTCAATCACTCAAGCTGAAGGCATAACCATTGGTTTACGAGACAGGTGTCCATAGATCGCCAATTCTGGAGGATTGAAGTATGGAAGGAGGCTGAGTTTGAGATTTCAAACTCCCGGAGTTCAGAATTGCGAAGAGAACCTTGACCGTTGATTCAGAGGGAGCTGATATGGTCCGTAGATAAGAAGGGCACATATTTGAATCTTCAATTTGGACGTTATCATCAAGATCCCGAGATCGATGATCCCATGGCATTGTAGGGACAAAATTTTAGAGGAGTTTAAGATATCAAGGGTGGGCCGCAATTCGAACCGTGGTTTCGTCAGGAGGATACATGGAGGTTGGAGGAGCACTGCAGGCCCAAAAGTGGTTTAAATCCAAACCTCTTGTGACTGCACCTGCAATCACATGGTCATATCCCTAGGTACACCAAGAGAGGGCTTATTCGAAATGGATCTAACGCTGACACTCTGAGTTTTCACAACAGAGCGAAAGGGAAGGTCACGGGTTTCTGTCAAACCTGCACCAGGAAGCTAGGGGGGGCTGTGTTTAGATACAGAGGGGGACATTTAAGGTTCCAGAGAGTCTTTCGACTCAAGAATCAGAGATCCAACACTGGGAGTTCGCGCATCCATACGAGGGAGTAGGGGGGATGCATCAATGATCAAGACCATATAATGATCAGAGAGTCCATATAATTTGAGGTCACGTCCAAGCTAGACACCAAATTGGTGTATGAGACCTCCTTCCTCCAGGGATTTGAGTGGTAAAGTCTACGAAGGTAGACATACCCTATATCCTCTGGATTTGAACTTGAGAAGTACATACCCTACCCTCTGGATTTGAACGTGTGACCTCTCAAGAGGAAACACATATTCTTAAACATTAGGCCCACTCAGGATGTATACCTATGGTCTGCAGAAGCCTCATATTCACTATTTGTAGAACTGGGCCTCCTAACCACTTCTATGAATGAATTATACAACCATATCAACTCAAATAGTGGTAGACATATACTCACCCCAACTGTTGTTGAAGCTCCAATATCAATAGCTTTCACATACATCTGCAGATTCATTAATAAAAAATGAGCTAATCTTCAAGGTAAATCATATATATTAAACAAAACTTCAATAGCTTTCACATACATATGCAGATTCATTAATCAACCATGAGCTAATCTTCAAGTTCAAAACAAACAAAAGTTCCAAGTATCAGATGTGAAAATTGAGTATCAGAGAAGAAAATTAAATCTATTAAGGAAGAAATGAGTTATATTAATAAAATTGTAGACGCAAGTGACAATTCAATGGCTATAAAAGAGGACTTCTTACCAGAACAAACAATATTATCATCACAACATATAAGACAAACATAATGCTTGTAGAATCCATGGGATCATATTACTAGAAGACTGATGATAATATATATTCCAATAATGAAAACCCAAATATACAATGACTATCTTCTTCTCTTTCTGCGATGCAATGAGATGTAGGATGTTCTCAATTTATAGGGTGCATAAGAATGACAAATCTCTCTTCCTACCATCTCATATTTTGTGGGCAGAACAAGCGGTGAGTGCTATCCTCATCATCAGTTGACCGCATTGTGTGTAGCTTACTATAACTTGATTGATCATAAATAATCCTCTACAGTCCAGCAAAACAAGATAAGGAAACAATAAGTGGAGCTACAATATAACACTATTATAGTATAATCATAATTTCAATACATTTTAAACAGGTTGATTTGGTTGTGCCTGTGAATCCCAACACGTTTAGGCGAACGTGAATGGAAGTTGCATCATTTCCATTCACCAATTTCGAGTTGGGTATATGCTATGCATTGTAATTTGTGTTAATTATCTGCACAAATGAATCTAGGGCATTGCCAACTAGGTCTATGTTATACACAGAAAGGTGGATCTAGAAAATTTCCATCTGGTATGAACCGTGTATCGTAATATGGAACCAGGCCATTTCCAACTTGTACATCCTTATCTGGTTTCTATGGGCTGCACCAAAATATTAATCTACCTTATCAAACTATTAATCTACCTTAACCTTATCTTGTTTCTATGGATTGCACCATAATAAAAACTTCGGTCGACTTCTGCTATAAACAGCCAGTGGTATGATGTTTTATTAATAGTCGAAGGTGTGAGCGTGACTGTGCTCTATATTTGACTTAAAAGTATCTTGGATGTCATTTGATTAGGGGTTTGGTGAAAAGGAAAAGAAAATATTATGGAAGTTGTTTTTGGAAGGATATTTTATAATTCAAAAAATTAGTTTAAATGTGGGAAAATAGGACCAGTCAATATGTAAAGATGCAAAGTATTTTTAGATATAAATTGTGAACCTCCACTCACCATGCCACATAGGTTTAGTGGTAGGAACGAGCGCTAATATTTTTTTTCTGAACTTTTTTTAAAGGGACACTAGCAAAATCTAGCACAAATGGTGATCCTGTTTTTACTTTCATTGAGAAAATAGAGAGGAGGTAGAGATGAGCAACATTTATTTAATTTTGCTCTCAATTTAGTGAGTCTTTTGCTCTCAATAATATAAATTAAAGAAATTTGTAGTTTTCTATTATAATTAAAAAACCAACCTAATTTACATGCCATGGCTTAATAAATTGCAACATATATGATAAAATGGAACTAGGAGACTCTTG
>JZKD02S1674746.1:452660-470473 GCA_000966675.3 Picea glauca
TTTTAATTATGGAAAGTGGTTATAAGAATGTTAAACCTAAAATGAGGAAAATGGGTTAAGTGGTCAAGTGGCTATTGGATACATGAACAAGTGGAAAATTGGGAAAAGTTGAATATAGGTGGCTATGTTGACAAAGTGACTATGTGGACAAAGTGACTATGTGGACAAAGTGACCTAGAAGATACTTCTAAGGAAGCTACTTGGAGAGTATAAATAAGAGGCAAGACTCTCTCATTTTAATTACACTTGAGAATATTGAATATCTACAAGTGACTGAGGCAACCAAAGGATATCTAATCCGAATTTCAGAGGAAGGTGAAGTAAAGAAGGCCGAAATTCAAGGGAGGATAAATTATTTTGATGATGCTTTCTAAGGTATGTTATTTACAGGCCATCTCACCATTTTTGCAATAATTTTGTTTCTAGAATGATTCAGACCATGAAATTGGGAGGCCATTGAGGAAACATATCCAAGTAGTTGTGGTACAAATTTCAGCTTGCGGGTCGTTGTATTTTTGGAGTTACACTCCTTGTAAAATAGGGTTTGTGGCTAGTCCTAAAACTAGTCTAAAACAAATGTTTCGGGTAAAAACGTCATAACTTCTTCATAATAGATTCAAATTCAGTATGACCAAATTTCTTGGTTATATTATAGTCTGTATCATTTTGTGTAAGATTTTTCGATCCATACAACAAATATTCCGTGTGGAGCATGCTCTACAAATTCGTTCTCTAGAATAAGCCAGAATTCAACAAGGTATGTCATTTTTGCTATAACTCCTTTTCTGAGCGGTTCCAAGTAGTGACACTTGGAGGAATTGCATAAAACACACTAAAGAACATTGTGTACTATTTTCATATCTTTATTCATTACACATACATAGTTATGATTATTTCAAGTTAGGGTTGTTGACCAATCCAAAACTAGTCATGTGAGACTAAAGTAAAGTTTGATGAAAATGCTAGTCTCTTGTTGTTAAAGTTCATGAAGGTCTGTAGGTTGAGGTATAGGTTGGTGCATGGTTGATGCACTTGTTTATGGTACAATTTGATTACAGGTTGTTTGGTAGAGGTTGGTGCATGGTTGATGCACTTGTTTATGGCACAGGTTGATTACAGGTTGAGGTACAGGTTGAGGTACAGGTTGATGCATGGTTGATACATGGTTCAGGTTATTGGTACAGGTTGTTTGGTGCAGGTTTATTGGTACAGGTTTACAACAATATATCTCACAGTGATATTTTGACAGTGGTTCCATCATTCTACTTATACGTCAGGGTGGTTGTAGCCACCTTCCGGTTGTAGCCAGAGAACATAGAGGGTTGTAGCCTCTTTCTGGTTGTAGCTAGAGAATTGGGGAGTTGGATATTCTCTCAGGTTGTAGCCTGAGAAACTAGGGGGTTAGAGCATCCTTCTAGTTGCAACTAGAAAACATGGAAGTTGGTGCTTCCAATGAATGTAATTCTTCAAGACATATACGAAAAAACATTATGTGGTTTTCTCCCAGTTTGGGTTTCCACATATAAACATTGGTGTATTGTGTATGTGTATGATTATTCATTTGTTCATTATTTATTTACTCTGCAAATATTCGATGATAATGCTACATTGATATAACACTTGCTTTATATGGTTAAAAATGATTAGATTTATCTATTATTGATTCACCCGTCTATCAGCAATCCAACAATTGGTATCAGAGCAGGTTCCTTCAGAAATCAGTTTAACCACTGAAAGGTAGATCATGGAGAGAACCAACATGTATAAAAATGGAATACCATGGTTTGATGGACACAAGTATGTCTTTTGGAGCATAAGCATGAAGACATATATATAGGAACAAAGATTTGAAATTTGGAAATCAATTATAGATGGATACACAACACCAACAGTTCCACCGACAAATGACAAAGCTACGAAACTCGATCAGAATAATTCCAAAGCCACAAATGCAATTATGAATGGTCTTGGAGAATCGGTATTCACCAAAGCTACACATTGTAAATCCACTAAAGAGATTTGGGACAAACTTCGAAATATTTATGAAGGAGATTCAAAACTCAAATCAACAAAGCTTCAAACTTACAGAGGTCAGTTCGAACAACTAAAGATGAAGGAAGATGAGAACATTGCAACTTACTTTTTACGAGTCGATGAAATAGTAAATGCAATCTGGGATTGGGAGAAGAAATCAAAGTATCTGTAATTGTTCAAAAGGTACTAAGATATGTTCCTATGAGATTTGACCCTAAGATATCAACACTAGAAGAAAGAGAAGATCTAAAATCAATAAGCATGGACAAGGAATCTTCACAGCACATGAAATGAGAACTGAACAGGAAAATCTAGATATAAAAGAAACAACCTTCAAAGCATACAAAAGGTCAAAGAAAAAGGGAAAGCAAAAAGAAAAAGAACATAGCAACAACAATGACGTCTCAGAAGATGATGAAGAAGTGGCCAACTTTGTCAGAAGATTGAACAAGGGAACCAACGACAAGTATATAGGTACGCTTCCTTTGATTTGTTTTAATTGTGATGGTATTGGTCATTTTGCTAACAAATTTCATCATAATAAAAAGAGAAATGATGAAGGTTACTCAAATAGAAAACAAACATATAAAGGAAAAATAACCACAAAGAAAGTTTCCAAGAAAATCTTATGCACCAAAGAAGACATCTCATCATCATATGAAGACGAAGTCAGTGACAATGAGACAAAAAGAGTTCTATTCATGGCAGTAGAATAATCTGATAAAGAAGACTCCGAAGAAGAATATGAAGAGAATGAAGAAGAATATGAAGAGGCAGAAGTTGACTACCAAGAATAATTGTTGTGTGCCATAGAAGTTATGAGAATAGAAAAGAAGAAAAACAAGAAACTACAAGAGGAACTAGACAATAAAGAAGACACTCAGGAACTAGAACAAATGATCACAAATTTGAAGGTTCAAATTGAAGAAGATAAAATAATTGAAGAAGCACTCAAAGAACAACTAGAAGGAATAGACAAGATCATTGGAAATTTGGAAGCATAAATTGTCACATTAAGAAAGGATATTCAAAAGAAAAATATGCAGAATAGCTCAAAAGTTTTGAATGAAATTATCAACAGTCAAAAACCTCATCATGACAAGTCCAAACTTGGATACAATCAGACAGAAAAGGGATCAAGCTGCAAAACAACATAACCATAAACATATCCAAAAATCTATGCAGAAACAATCAAAGGGGATAGGAAGGTATACAAAGAAAATTACAGGGACACTCCTCCATTGAGAAGATTTAGATTTCAGAATCAACGACCGACAGAAACAGATAGGCCTTAGGAAGAAGAAGGATTCATAAGAGTACCTCCTTTCAGAAGATCTTCAACTCCCCGATATCAAACTATCTTTTTTGGTTTATATTATGCATGTAATAATTTTGTACATAAAGTTGTGAATTGCAAAGCTAACAAAAGGAACATAAACTACTTTGAAAGTCATACACAAAAGGGTTATTCAAGAAGGCCTAATGAAACACAGAGAAGAATTTACAATAGGTTTGAGTCTTTGAGGACTGAAGTGGAATGCTACAAATGTAACATCTTTGGACACATGGCCAAAGATTGCAGAATGGCAGTCCCTCTTAGAGAACCACAACAGAACAACAACAATCACAGACGGGAACCTCAGAAAAGGACATGGATAAGAAAGAAGAATCTGTATAACAATGAAGAATGCACACTCACTCTACAAGCTAAGTAGAAGAAGAGTTGTTGGTATGTTGACAATGGTTGTTCAAAACACATGACAGGTGATAGAGACATGTTTCTTATATTAAGAAAGGAAAGAGATGGATCAGTCTCCTTCGGAAATGATGATTAAACTAAAATCATTGGAAAAGGCACAGTCAAAATTGGGAACAAGAATACCAAGGAAGAAAATGTTCTACTAGTAGAAGATATGAAACATAATATTCTAAGTTTGAGTCAAATGTGTTACCAAGTTCATAAAGTTACTTTCAATTCACAAAAGTGCGAGATACGAAAAGAAGGTTCAAGAAAATTGATTGCAACAGCTGTGAGAACTTCAAGCAACATATATGTATTAAGTGAAACTGGAAATGAAAAGTTTTGCCTAGGAAAGGAAGATGAAATTTGGCTATGGCACAGAAGAATGGGTCACATACACTTTAATAACCTTGTCAAAGTCAACAAAATGGAAGCAGTTAGAGAAATTCCCCAGATCACAAAACCAACCAACAATTTATGCAAGCATTGTCAACAAGGAAAGAAAACAAAGAACGGGTTTAAATCAAAAGAATATTCAACAGCAAGACCTCTAGAAATTGTGCATACTGATCTAGTTGGACCAACTACAACAAAGGGTTTAAAAGGTGAGAAATACTTTATGTTATTAGTTTATGATTATACAAGAATGACTGTAGTTTTCATTCTCAGGAATAATTCAGAAGCTTTTGAAAACTTCAAGGTCTACAAAGAAATGATTGAAAATGAAATGGATTCAAAAATCAAATGCTTGAGATCTAATAATCAAGGACAATTCACTTCAAAGGAATTTATGGACTACTGCAACGAGCATGGAATAAAAAGGCAATTATTTTTTTCTAGGACACCTCAATAGAATGGAGTTGTTGAAAGAAAGAACATGATAGTACAGGAAATATATTGAACAATGCTAATGAATTCCAAATTGATAGATATGTTTTGGACACATGCAATGCATACAACAGTTCACATTAAAAAAAGAGTAATGTTAAAAAACAACACTTACAAAACTCCCTACGAGCTATGGAAAGGAAGACCAACAAATGTGAAGCACTTCGGATTTTTTGGAAGAAAATGCTACTGTTGGGTTACGAAAAAGGTATAAATATCTCCCTTTTGTCCACAGCTTATGATATCATTCTGATTGACTTTTCAAATAATTAGGGATAAATAGGACAGCACATGATTAATATGTCTCTTAGAGTTGTTATTGAAGTTTTATTAAATAGATTCTAAATTATGATTGGAATGGTTTGATTTTGCTGTAGAATTGGATAAAATATATATCAAAGATAACCAAAGAGATTTGGGTATGCACGAGTTGTTGGGAGTTGAATACTTTTTAGGTGCAAAGTAGTTTTTGAGATAATCAATTCTCTATGATGTAACTTTATAATAGTAAATCAATCCCGAGAATCTTTCGATCCTCAGGATATCTTGATTTACCCAGACTATTGTAATATATAAGAGGGAAATAGGTTCAGAAATAGATATAGAAGAAATCACATTTTTTAGGGTTCGGAATAGAGAATTGCTCTGCGCAAGCAGTGGTTGTAAATGTTTCATCGGTTATGAAATCAATGAAATTTTTGAGTGTTTATATCATCCCTGTGTTTTGAGTTTCTCGTAGCAGTACTTCTGAAGACCAAGGGCCCAGTCTGAAGAAGCTATTGTCTTGTTCTGTAATTGTATCAGTTTAGAGTTTGATTTCTATTTCGTGATTCAGATCTCTTTTAAATTGCATGAATGTATCAATGAGTTGATGATTGTTTGTAGAAGACAGGCATTTTCCTTAAGTATTAATGATTGTTGTTATGATTTCCATTTCTGAAGTTATCGCTTGACAGTTCCTCGCATTTTCATTCACAATGTTCCTTTTCCTCAGATTTACGATTGTTGTCCCTTTCAGTTAAAGTTACAATAATTGTTTCTTTCGGTTAAAGTTACAATAGTTGTTCCTTTCGGTAAAAGTTACATTAGTTGTCCTTTCCGATTATATTAGAATTGTTGCTTCTTTCTGTAGGTAGAGTAATTCGTCATTTCTTTTCCAGTAATTAGAATTCATAGTTAATAGTTAATCTTGCAAGTCCTTACATAGATTCAGTTACTGCTTTTTAGTTAAGTGAATTCAATAGATTAATTAGTTCCTTTCCATTTTACAGCATCTTAGTGATCAAATTTCAATTCCATTTAGTTCTTAGAATATTTGGTGAACGTTTGAGGAACTTGATTGTTGATGAACTCATATTTGGTTTAGCTACACGATTTTAGGCTACCTGCATAAACTTTGCTGATATTCTTGAGATAAAAGATGAATCCCGGGGTTTATAAATTAATGTTAAACTAAGGTTGTTTTTAAGACATCTTTAGAGCCCAACAACTACATCAAAAGAGAAGATGGAAGAATGATAAATTTTGACTCTCGTGTGGGAAAATGAGTACTTGTTGGTTACTGAAGTACAAGGAAAGCATACAAGTGTTACAACCTGAGATTGAAGAAATTTGCGGAAAGTATCAACATAAAAATTGATGAAACATGTATACAAGAATTAAAGGAAGAAGAAAATGAATCAATAGAACAACTTTATAAAGAAGAAGTAAAATATGAAGAAGGGGAAGATGAAGAGGATCCAACAGAAGCAGAAGAGCAGGTTCAACAAGTGCCTCCAAAGACACCTAGCAGATGAGTAAAGAAGAATCATCCTCTAGATCAGATTGTCAGAAACAAATATGCAGGAGTTGAGACTAGAAGAAGAATTCATTCACCAGAACAAATGCACCTAGCACTCTCATCTACGATTGAACCTATCTGTTTTGAAGAGGCTGAAAATGATGAACTTTGGAATAAGGCCAAGGATGAAGAATTGCATAAAATAGAGAAAAATAACACTTGGGAATTGGTTCCAAGACCAAAGGATAAGAATGTGATTGGCACAAAGTGGGTATACATGAATAAATTGAATGAATATGGACATGTTACAAAGAAAAAAACTATATTGGTATGTAAAGGATATGCACAGTTTGAAGGAATTGACTTTGAAGAGACATTTTCCCCAGTTCCAAGAATGGAAGCAATTCGATTGATTTTATCTTATGCATGCTCCAAAAATATTAGAGTGTATCACATGGACGTAAAATCAATTTTTCTGAATGGGGAACTTGAAGAAGAAGTCTACATTTAACAACTAGAAGGATTTCAGTTGTCAGAGAACGCAGATTTTGTGTGTAAATTAAAAACGACCTTGTATGGTCTAAAACAAGATCCTAGAGAATGGTACTCTAGACTGGAAAAATATATACAACAAGCAGGGTTCAGAAAAGAAAGTGTAGACAACAACCTCTACATCAAGGTAACTCAATATAGTATTTTATTAAATGAAGTTTATGTTGATGATATTATTTTTGAAAGTACTGATGACAGGTTAAGACATAAATTTTCAAAGGACATGCAAAATGAATTTGAAATGTCATTACTTGGAGAACTATCCTTCTTTCTGGGTCTTTATATACATCAAAGAAACCAATGAATTTTTATTTCTCAAACCGAGTATATCAAAGAAATGCTAAAGAGGTTTAGAATGGAAGATTACAAACCAGTTGTCACTCCCATGCAAACCAGTTTCAAGTTGAGCAAAGATGATGATTCAAAGTCTACAGATCAGAGGCAATACAGGTCAATGACTGGCAACCTACTATATGTGATAGCATATGGACTAGATGTAATGTAGGAAGTTCAACAGGTGGCACAATTTCAAGAAACACCAAAGGAATCACATGTATTAGTTGTGAAGATGATTTTCAGATATCTCAAAGGAACATAAGAGTTTAGATTATGGTATCCAAAAGGAAAGGTTCTATCACTTATTGCCTACACAGATGCAGATTGGGCAGGCTGCATTGATGACCGACAAAGCACCGGTGGAGCAACGTTCTACTTGTGTGAGTGTTTAGTATCATGGCTAAGAAAGAAACAATCATATGTATATTTATCTGCAAACAAGGCAGAGTATATTGCAACATCCACATGTTGTACATAGGTTCTATGGATGAAACAAACTATGACAAATATACAGGTTGAGTATGATGAGCCCATTCCAATCTATTATGATAATACAAGCATCATCAGTATCTCAAAGAACTCAATGATGTACTCCAAGAAGAAGCACATTCCAATCAAGTATCACTTTCTACAAGAACAGGTTGTAGAAAAGAACATCAGAGTTGAATATGTGGGCACAAAAGAACAAGTGGAAGACATCTTTACAAAACCGCTTCCACGGGAAGCCTTTGAGTATCTTCGTCATAGACTCAGAGTTATTTATACTCCAAAATGATTGCTTTTGAATGCTTATCTTATATGTCTTAGATGTACATGAGGAAGAACCATAAAGAGGATAGTTCAGGTTGGGAGATAAGATGAGTCAGTTAGGGGGAGTAGCCCCAAATGGAAAGATACCTTTTCCATTGATGACAAAGGGGGATATATTTATCAAATGCAGAGGACAGAGGCATGGTTCCAGGGGGAGCATTGGTCACATAGATTTAGGCATGGTTCCAGGGGGAGCATGAGTGATATGATTTCAGTATTGCATTAGAGTGTTGCCATCAATGCCAAATGGGGAGATTGTTGATTAATTGGGTTGGTTGTCATTGATGTCAACCCTTGAAGAAAGTATGGTAGTGAATTCTGGTAGAACACAGTTTTGGGTAATGGACCCAAGTTTGTTTGATGTATAATGGTATGGGTTTTGATATATTTGTAGGTAAGACTATTCTATATGAATAGTACATGTCATTCCATTTCTGGTGGTATGTGGAACGTCACATAACTCATCACGGTTTGAGAGTTATGGCCTTACAAAGTTGAAGGACCCTCATATAATTGGCTTGAAACCCCAAAAGGTCAAAGAAGTCAAAGTGCTTGCAAAGAAGAAATTATTTAAATAATAAAGTGAAGTGACAAAGTCAAAGAGGATTATTTAAATAATAAAGTGAAGTGACAAAGTCAAAGAGGATTATTTAAATAATAAAGTGAACTAACAAAATCAAAGAGGATTATTTAAATAATAAAGTGAAGTGACATAGTCAAGGAGGATTATTTAAATAATAAAGTAAATAGAGTACTTTTTAATTATGGAAAGTGGTTATAAAAAGGTTAACCCTAAAATGAGGAAAATGGGTTAAGTGGTCAAGTGGCTATTGGATACATGGACAAGTGGAAAATTGGGAAAAGTTGGACATAGGTGACTATGTGGACAAAGTCGCTATCAAGGATGGTTTTAGGGGCTAAATTTCGCTCATGGGACAATTTTCCATGGTTTTCCCAAAAAAAGATTTGTTATTCTAAAACTTATTTGCCCAAACTCTATAGGATAAAATTATTTTACTTTTAAAATCACTAAAATTTTATACAAACTATATAAAATCCTTAGAAATTTGAATATTTTTACAAAAATATCGCCAAACATTTGATAGTTGGCACATGGAGGATTAGTAAGATTCGCCAAGGTTTCTACATTTTAAAATAAATTTACATCCTTAAAATCATCCTTGGTGGCTATGTGGACAAAGTGGCCTAGAATATGCTTTTAAGGAAGCTACTTGGAGAGTATAAATAAGAGGCCGAACTCTCTCATTTTAATCACACTTGAGCATATTGAATATCTACAGGTGACTGAGGTAACCAAAGGATATCTAAGCTGAATTTCAGAGGGAAGGTAAAGTAAATAAGGTCGAAATTCAAGGAAGGAGAAATTATTTTGATGATGCTTTCTAAGGTATGTTATTTACAAGTCATCTCACCATTTTTGCAGTAACTTAGTTTCTAGAATGATTGAGACCGTGAAATTGGGAGGCCATTGAGGAAACATATCCAAGTAGTTGTGGTACATATTTCAGCTTATGGGTCATTGTATTTTTGGAGTTACACTCCGTGTAAAATAGGGTTTGTGGCTAGTCCTAAAACTAGTCTAAAACAGGTGTTTCGGGTAAGTACGCCATAACTTATTCATAACAGATCCAAATTTAGTAAGACCAAATTTGTTTGTTAGAGTACACTCTTTAGTATTCTGTGTAAAAATTTCATATCCATAAAACAAAGATTTTGTGCGGGGCACGCTCTACAAGTTCTCTCTCTAGAATAAGACAAAATTCAACAAGGTATGCCATTTTTGCTATAACTCCTTTTCTGAGAGGTTCCAAGTAGTGACACTTGGAGGAATTGCATAAAACACACTATATAACACTATGTACTATTTTCAAATATTTATTCATTACAAGTACATAGTTATGATTATTTCAAGTTAGGGTTGTTGACTAATCCAAAAATAGTCATGTGAGACTAAAGTAAAGTTTGATGAAAATGATAGTCTCTTGTTGTTAAAGTTCAGGAAGGTTTGTAGTTTGAGGTACAGGTTGGTGCATGGTTGATGCACTTGTTTATGGTACAAGTTAATTATAGGTTGTTTGGTATAGGTTGGTGCATGGTTGATGCATTTATTTATGGTATAGGTTGATTGTAGGTTGAGGTGCATGTTGATGCATGGTTGATAATGGTTTAGGCTATTGGTACATGTTGTTTGGTGTGGGTTTATTGGTACATGTTTATAGTAGTATATCTCAAATTGATAGTGTGGCAACGGTTCCATCATTCAACTTATACGTCAAGGTGGTTGGATGGGGCAATGACAGGTGGTTGTAGCCACCTTCCGGTTGTAGCTAGAGAACATAGGGGGTTTTAGCCTCCTTCTGGTTATATCCAGAGAATTGGGCAGTTGGATCTTCCCTCAGGTTGTAGCCTGAGAAACTAGGGGGTTGGAGCCTCCTTCTAGTTGCAGCTGGAAAACAAAGAAGTTGGTGCTTCCAATGAATGTAATTCTTCAATACATATAAGAAAAAACATTATGTGGTTTTCTCTCGCTTTGGGTTTCCATGTAAAAACACTAGTGTATTGTGTATGTGTATGATTGTTCCTTTGTTCATTGTTTATTTACTCTACAAATATTGGATTATAATTCTACATTGATATAACACTTGCATTATATGGTTAAAAAGGATTAGATTACTCTATTATTGATTCAGCCCCCCTCTCAGAAATCCAACAAAGACAATACTAACCACTCATAAGAAAACCAAGGATAGAAAAACCTCAACCCACCACAATGTTGATGATTGCAGCTGCATGAGACATTATCCAGCTTACACACCTGAGAGAAAGCCTCTGATAGGAGTGTGTGGTTCCTATCTGAGAAAGAACTGGAATGTAGAGATGGCCTCCTCCTTAGAGATAGTTGAGAATAACTCCAGATGATTCTCCTATGTAACGCAGTGAGAAAGGAGATCTGCAGAGTTGGACGTTCCTATGGCTAAGAATAAGGTGAACATGTGAAATCCCAAAGTGTTGGGTGCATCGTCATGAGAACATAAATGAAGATGATGTATTAGCCTCCTCTGAGAAGAGAGTTTATGAGAAAATCTAGATAACTCTCATGTGTAATGCAATGGGAAATAAGATATGTTGAGTGGACGTTCCTGCAGATGAGCACAGGTGAACGTGATGCTAGTGGTTGAGCACTAGAAGTGGTTCTTCTGTGTAATGCAGTGAGCCATAGAAATGGACATCCATATGGATGTGCCCCTAGTGGGTATATGATATCCCTTGCTATATTTTTCAAGATTCAGACCAACATGTAACCCTAATTGTAATGTAAAGGATACATATTGGCCCCACCTTAATGTAATTGTTAATTAATGTAAAAGATATATAATCTGGTCAATATTAATTATATTATGATATAGAGAGTTCAACCATGTTGTGCCAATAGACAATTTGTTGACAGGTCTAGTTTAGTATAAGTAAAGGTAAATTCCCCACTAAGGAATCATATCTTTCATGTAAGTTTGGAAATTTCAGCAAGTACATCTTCTTGGGAAAAGTGTGCTACCTCTCTTGGGTGCTAGTCTTCTAGGGTTTGAGAAACCTCTTGCATGATAGGTATTATTGGTGGTGAAGGTATTTCTCTTGAATAATATAGAAAAGGATTTGGCATGGTTTTATTCCCTTGTTGAGAAGGGTTTCCCAGGATACTTCTTGTGTTCTTGTGCATGGTGTTTCTTCTTGTGATATTGGTTTCTGCAACATTATTGGTTATGGTTAAGACAAATTCTAAAATTGAATGAACTTCATGCTTAACCTTGATCATATAAAAATCAACATGGTATCAGCGAATAGGTCTTGAAGAATCCATTGCACAAACAACTTTCATCCATCCTCTCTCTCTTCTGCAGAAACCGTATGTCCCTCCTAGGGTTCCCAGAAAATCTATACGGTCTTCTCTTCTGGAGGTTTTCAGCACTTGGCACTTAGAAGTTGGGGCTAAAAATGGCATAGGAGTGTATGACCTCCTTCAACGCACCTCCAACAAGATTTAGATCAAAATTCCAAGCATTTTGAAATTTTGGCCCTAGGGTTTCTAGGGTTTGGCTACTTTCTGCAGAAATTCCAATATTAGGGTTTTTGCAACTCATTGAAGGAGCTCTTCAGCTCACCAGTGTTCTCCTATATTTCAAAGGATTATTCTTGGAAGTCATAATTCCAACAAAACCTAAAAGTGCTAGCCTAGCTTAGCCATTAGGTTTTCTAGCCTAGTTGACAAAGGGTTGTGAAGAATCTAAAATTATGATGAACAAAAATATGATGGAATATAAGCTTGATGGATCAAGCAAATTCAAGTTCTTGGAAGACAAGACTTGAAAGGAATACTTATTTTGGGTGATACAAAAAGGTGTCACTGTAACATACCTCCTTCATGAAGATGTCAGAGGACAGAGATCAGCCATGTGCCATTGGAGAAATCATATCAGCACCCTCAGAGGGATCTCAGTGCATTCAGAGGAACAACACACTGTAAGTGAAGACTCTAGGTTTGATTGTTGTAGTTGTCATTCCTCTAACCTATATTTCTAAATTTTACTACATTACAAGTAGGTGTTGTAGTTGTGACAACAATCCTTAAATTGTTTTGATTCTAGAGATGTACTCATTATTCTCCTTTAGGAGATATTCTTGGTTTGGTTCCTCTTGTTTTCTTGTTCCAGACAGGTTAAGAACAAAGGAAGATGCCTATCCTTCAGAGGGAGTCAAAAA
Organism: Picea glauca; assembly: GCA_000966675.3. Taxonomy (NCBI): domain Eukaryota; kingdom Viridiplantae; phylum Streptophyta; class Pinopsida; order Pinales; family Pinaceae; genus Picea; species Picea glauca. Next base: position 465,578 of record JZKD02S1674746.1, read on the forward strand.
TATTTGAGAAAGAGGAAGAATAGAACCATCCTTGAGATAATCAATGCAATAATGCATGATCAGAATCTTTCTATGATTCCATGGGCAGAAGCATGAATGACACAGTATATGTTCAGAACAAGAGGCTTCACCAGACTTTGAAAAACATAACTCCCAAATCTTCACCGAAGTGAAGCTTGATTTTGAACATTTCAGGATTTTTGGGTACCCAATGTATTTGAATGTACCCAAAGAGAAGAAGTCAAAGCTAGACCCTTCAGGGAGAAAGGATACATTTATGGATAAAAAGTGATTCATCAAAGACATTCCAGATATACATCCCTCGTCAGATAAAGATTGATACAATAAGATATGTTGTCCTTGAAGAAGAAATAACCTTTCAAATATCCAAAGAATCTCAAATGGATATTGACAGTGAGACAATACCTTCTCCCCCTTCAACATTTTAGAGGGAGACAAACATTATTCCAGCTAATCCAGTTTCTCTAATTGATATGTCCAAGAGATATTGTAGTAGGGCATAAAAGGCCTTCCTAGAATCACTCTGCAGGAGGCAAAGAAACATACAAGCCCCTCAAGGCACATCCTAAGAAATCAAAAGAGATTTTTGAGCTATCCTTCAGTCATGAGCCACTTCATTAATTTTGAGCCTCCTTATCTTAGAGAAACAACATGAGAACATGTATGGAAATATGCCATAAAAAAAAATACCAGTATATATTAGAAGAATGATGCTCAAGATATTATTCAGAGACCAGAAGAGAAGTCTGTGGTAACTTCTAAGTAGATCTATAAGATCAAACATGCAGCTGATGGAAGTGTCGAGAAATACAAAGCAAGATCTATAGCCAAAGGATTTTCACAAAACAGAGGGAGTTTTCTATGATGAGACACTTGATCCAGTAAGCCTAATACACTTCCATCCATACTACCATCCATGAGATGGAAACTATATCAGATGGATGGAGTCTTGATGAGTTTGGGTTTCAACAACAATATTGTTGATTCAAACCTATATTATTATAGTGTTGGTGACGAGAGCTTGATTTTGATGACTTATTCAAAAAGCCTTGTTATATACAAGTTAGCTTTGACTTCTGATTTCAAGATGAAGGATATGAGTATGATGCACTACTTCTTGGACAAGAAGTATGACAGAGGGCCAATGAGATATTCCTGATTCAAGGAAAATATATAGTGGGAATATTAAAGAAGTTCAGTATGACAGAATGCAAAACCACCGTGATGGATTTGAAGAAAATGAATGATGATGATTCAGACAAGATTGATCCACAACTGATTGGATCATTAATGTATCTGGTTAACACCAGATCAAATTCATGTTATGCAGTGAATGTACTTAGTCAATCCATGAGTCAGCCGAGACAGACTCATTGGATAACAATAAATCATGTATTGAGATATATATGAGGCACAATTGGTTATGACCAGAGATATGCCTCCAATGTGAACTTGAGTTTGCAGGATATGCTGATACAGATTGAGAAGAGAGTACAGCGGACCGGAAGAGCACATCTAGTTGTTGTCTTACCGTGAAGTTTTCCATGGTTTCCTGATGCAACAGGAAACAAAAACTTTATGGCTTTGAGTACCACAAAAGTGTGTGGGAAAGAATATATGTTGAGTGAACGTGCATGTGGATGAGCACAGGTGAACGTGATCATAGTAGTTGAGCACTAGAAGTGGTTCTTCTATGTAATGCAGTGAGCCAAAGATATGGACATCCATATGGATGTATCCCTAGTGGATGAGCACTAGTGGGTATCTGATATCCCTTGCTATATTTTTCAAGAGTCAGACCTGCCTGTAACCCTAATTGTAATGTAAAGGATATAGGTCGGCCCCACCTTAATGTAATTGTTAATTAATGTAAAAGATAATTAATCTGGTCAATATTAATTATATTATGAGATAGAGAGGTCGGTCATGTTGTTCCAATAGACACTTTTGTTGCCAGGTTTAGTTTATTACAAGTATAGGTAAATTCCCCATTGAGGAATCATATATTTCATGTGAGTTTGGAAATTTAAGCAAGTACATCTTCTTGGGAAAAGTGTGCACCTCTCTTGGGCACTAGTCTTCCAGGGTTTGATCACCCTCTTGTGTGCTAGGTCTTATTGGTGGTGAAGGTATTTCTCTTGAATAATATAGTAAAGGATTTGGCTACGTTTTCTTCCCTTGTTGAGAAGGGTTTCCCAGGATACTTCTTGTGTTCTTGCGCATGTTGTTTCTTCTTGTGATCTTGGTTGCTGCAACATTATTGGTTATTGTTAAGACAAATGCTGAAATTCAATGAAATTCATTCTTAACCTTTCTCATAGAAAAATCAACACACAACCATTGAATGTAAACAATCAAATCGATGAGGGGTTGGTCATATTAAAAACCCTTGAGGAACAATTAAGGGACACTAGAGAGCCTAGCAGAGTCTCCCTAGACACTTCTTTGGACATCCTTGTGAAGTCCATTGCAAGTGCCCAAGTTAAATTAACCTCTATCTCTGATTATAGGGAAAGAATGTATGAGTACTATAGCACTAGTTTGGACAGAAACCAAGTAAGAGACTTGAGCATTTTAAAACAAAAAATATTGACTATATTTAGGGATCCTAGAAATGGAGAAGAACTACCATTGACCAAGAAATCCCTCTCCATTGATTGGTGCATCCATCCCCAGATTGGTCAAAACTAGATGGATAGGTGGTATATGGTATTTGATAAACCTCCCTGCAATAACAGGGAGGTGTCGTTATATTTTCTGAGAAAATTATGACCTGACATTATTTTGGGTAAACATGTCAACTAATTTGACATGGGTGACTTCCATAGGGTGAGTCGAGGGTCCGTACATGACTGAGATCATGTCGAGACCGATCCCATGTTAGGTCCTCATCCCCCCAGGGGAAGGCCTGACCCCTACCCAACATCCTCATGTTGCATAGATCTTGAAACATGTACAACTAGTCATTTCATCATTGAATCATAGCCTAGTGCATCACAGTAGCTTTGTTGCACTATCCTGGCAAGAGGTGCCTACCAATGACATTGATAGAGGAGTTGGAGCTTCAACATCCACAACAGAGTAAAGTGAGGAAATAGAACATGGACATAGCAGTCGTCCATGTGAACCTCATAGATGCACGAGTTGCGGGAAGACATGCTATGGGCCTATAAAGCCCAGTGGAAAACATAGCTTCATGGAGGAGGTTAATATTTTAACCCTCTCTATGTTCTTTATCATTATATATTTATTTTGTATTATATATATATATATATATATATATGTTTTTTTGCAGTTGTTACATCCAAGCACTAAATCCTCTATGCCGATGGATGCACTAGTTGCTAACCCCACCACTGATGCAACAATAGAGGCATCATACTCATTGGGTGCACTCCACACAAAGGTATGTGTCACATTTGATAAATTCACCATCATCATTTATTTATTTTATGACATCCTCAACTTTGTAACTTTTTTGTTTTTCTATAGGATTTGGGAGTAGGCGATGCCAAGGAAATTCCATATGGGATGGACAAGTCACCTGCATCACAAGTACCATGTGTAGAGTTAAATATCATATAATTCTCAAATTTTGTGTGTTTATGTTTTTTAATTTTACTATTTGGTACTAATAGTTCAATATTATTAATATGTATGCAGGATGCGGAAATATTTTCTAGATATAGTACTATTGCACTCCCTGGGCACCTCATCCTTTCTTCTGGGTTACGTTTATCCAAGCCTCAGAAGTTGAAATAACTTCTACAGCATGTGGGAGTCTATTGCAGCTCACCCCCAACATTTGTATTATTGCACACATCCTCATTGGATTCACATGTAGGCTACCCATCCATGCCACCTCTTCCATTGCATCCATATATAGTGAATGTACTTGTATACCACCCACCCCCACCACCATTTCCATCGGCCCCATCCATCGAGGCTTCCATAGTAGAGGTTTCCTCAGAGAAGGTTGTACAACCTAGTGCTCCATTTTCCAACAAATCTCCATAGAGGCCCAAGATATTCATAGTGAGATAATGTGTTGATGATAAATGTTTGTGTATCATGAATTTGATTTTAGATATATTTGTTTAATATTATTGACTTGATCCTTATAACTAATGCAAGGTGGAATCACAAAGAGATTGGGGTCTCGGAGGAGGGTAACACCCTCATGATTGACAGTAGCATATGTGCTGAGTTTTCTTAGGTTAAATTTCAAAGTATCATTTTTTATGTCTATTAATCCATTGAGGAAAAAACTTATAAAAATGTTTTGTCTTTGTGTAGTCTCCAGAGTGTCGAAGCACACCCAGGTCTAGAACCACTCAAGTTGCTTCCTCAAGCAAGAGAAGAAAGATGGATTTCTAGGATGCTCCTAAGGGTGGAGAGGCTTGCAGTGGTCAATGATTGACCAACTATTTCCATTTGTATCTAGGCCACCATATGGATGATTTTTATGTTAGGGCACTTGATGTCGCTTTGTATATTGGGAACAAGGTTCAATTTTGTAAAAACTGTACAATTTAGACGATGTTGAATATATATATATATATATATATATATATATATATATATATGCATTTCATATTACATTTTTTATGAATCACATTGTTTATGAATTTTATGTTGATGAATATATGGATTTCAAGGTCTTTGAATTTCAAAGTGTATGAATTTTATGTGTATTAATCCCTTGATTTTTTTCTAAAGTGAATATAAATACTTTTGTTATGCATTAAATAATATATTACGATGGAAAATATTTCTAAGTGCTAAATCAATAAGGAATTAATGGTTCTCAAGTAACATTTCTTGTTAATCAACCATGTATCTCTACATCATCGATAAATCATTCATTTTGAATTA
>JZKD02S1674747.1:37632-52866 GCA_000966675.3 Picea glauca
GGAGAGAAAGAGAGAGGAGGGAGGGAGAGAAAGAGAGAGGAGGGAGGGAGATAGATTTTTTTGGTGTTAATAGGAATGTCTCTGTGTTCCTATTCCTAATAACATACACACATTTTAGGAATGTGCACATGATTTAGGAACATGCATGTGCTTTAGGAACATGCATGTGCTTTAGGAACACACACATGCTTTAGGATTGCATGTGCGTCCTAAAGTGTGTGCGCGCTATTTGTATTTCAATTTTTTTTAGGCGGGAGCGACAAATCTAGCGTATGCTTTTGCTGAGTTGGTTGCCTCAGATTTAGGTTCAAGATGACAAACCTAGTGGTTTGGTATGCAAATGCATAAAACCTCCATTTTTATGAATACCTATCTATATCTATGCTTTTGACGTTATTTTTCTATAGGCTACACAAATTCATTGTTGATGAAACTATAGAAATAGATAGAGTCAACTATGCATATTCCAAATATATGGTTTTCTTTTGAAGTTTATATTGTTTACTATTTTTAATCTATTTTTGTCTTGACATATATCAAAATCCTAAAATACATACCTCTTTTATTTCTGTTATAACTTTTTCTTAGCTTAACCACTTTTCAAATGAGTTATATGTTGCATTAGAAGAGACCGATATCTACATTTTTTTTTTTATTATAATTTTGAGACCCTCGTAGCTTGCACGAATGGAAGGCGTTGTAATTTCAAGGATATATTGACTTCCATAATTTAAAAAAAATATAAAACTCATATTATAAATTTTGAAAAAATACACCTCTTTAGAACAACAAGTTCTCTACAATTATACAAGTTTTTGGAAGGAAATTCCATTGTTAAGGCACTCAAAACTTGCACAAACAAATAGATTTACCTTATATTTTGTTGGAGAAATAACATAACACTGTTATAAAAACTCAAATTTCACATAATTATTCACCATTTGTATAAATAAAATTTGTATATTTGGAAATCTAATTCAATTTCCTACATTTCATCTTTTTACACTATATTCAAATTCATTGTAAAAGTACCTTGAATAATCCCTCCAAGTTAATAGATTGTTGTTTTTCCATGTTTGCATTTCCACTAATGCATCATGAGAGACCATCATTAGCTTGCACTCACCCATAAGGTCATCAACATAAAGAACAAGTAATATGAGATGGTTACCTACTTTCTTGGTATATACATTRGGTTTAGAGTGACACAYAGAAAATMTYGTTTCTAGAABAAAGATATCCATTTTAGAAAACCAAACTTGAGGAGCTTTCTTAAGGCTGTAGAGATATTTAWTAAGGCAACAAAAAAGGTTGCAGTCATTCTTAATATAGCYAGAAGGTTGTTCCAAGTAAAWKTKTTCTTGCAAATCCCCATGCAAGAAGGYTGAGTTAACATCTATCTTATGRAACTCCCATTTATGTGAAGAAACAAGGGATARAAMAAGGCTAAGGGAATTCATTATGGATATGGGGGAAAAGGTTTCATTATAATAAGTCCCTTCYACTTGAGAAAACCCTTTGGAAACTAATCAAGACATATGTATTTCAACACTTCCATATGATGCATACTTAGTTATATACATCCATTTACATTGGATAAGTTTTCTTCATTTTGGAAGAGGTACAAGATCCCAAGTATCGTTCACCATTAAGAAATAATGTTGTTCATTCATTGTTGCATCCCAATTGAGATGGTTGGAATCTTCTGCAAATGTTTATAGATCACGAGTCTTTAAAATTTGATCCAAAAGAGAGAAAGATCTTTGGAAGCATGAACCCATATGACATCGATTTGAATGATCATTGGAAAGATCACCAACCACTTTTTGTGTTGTATCGATTTGTTTAAGAAGCTATGGTGCTAGTGCAGGTTCATGTTCAATGGAACAAACTAGAGAAATATGAGCAAGTGGAGTTGGATTTTCATTCTCGCTATCATCATCTAAAGAAGAAACCACAATAGGAGCATTAGTTGAAACGTTGGGAAAATAAGATAACACAATCTCTAAAAACGACACTACTGTCAAATTAGCTTCACAGGTCAAGAGACCTTCATCAAAATTAACATTTCTCCTAACAATAATTTCATTCATAGTGGCATTCATAGTTTCAAGAACACTTCAATTCCATATGTTTTAGAGAACTATATGTAAGCCCCTCATAGATTGAACATGGTCTTCCTCCTTTGTGGAGGTCCTCACAATCAATGTCAAGACCAAGATAATGGGAAGGAAGGGTGAAAACCTCCTTAAAATCTAAGCCTATGTCAACAACCAACTACACCTTGTCAAAGCATCTACAATACCTTCTTCTCGCATAACTTTCAAAGAAACTGAACTCAAAATCACCTTTCCAAAAACCGTGAGGCTTCTAAAATCAATGTTACTTCAATACTATTCTTTACGACTATGGTGTAGTAACCCCTTGGCAAATTGAACGTGGCCTTCCGACTCTGCTAGGGTGTTCACAAACAACACCAATACCAAAACAAATTAATCAACAATGCCAATGTTATAATGTAAATGTTGTAAATAAAGCACATGTCACATAGAGAAAATATCATAGATGGCTGGTCTAACACCATTTGAAACTCAACATAAGTGCACTGCAACCAGCCACCCCATCATCAAATCAATGACATCACCATTGCATAGGAGGAATCAAATTTTAAAAACAAAAAAATCACCTTATCCTAAACTACAGGCACAAAAAAATGTAAAATTTACCTATGGATTATTTGCTTAGAAAAAGGTTTTATGTCCATTCTCGGACATAATAATGCTTTAGTTGCTTTTAACTCATGTCCATGTTGATTCCAATGAGCACATGACACCGCACCGCCCCCACCGTCTCATCCAAAAGCGATAGTCTGGGAATCAAAATAATAAAATATATTTTTTGAAATGCTATTTGCAAAAGTAATGTTCAGAAAAACGTAGACACGAAATTCTGAAAATATTTTTTAAATACTATTTGCAAAAGTAATGTTGAGGAAAAGTGAAAGGAATATTAATATAATATCACATGTATTAGTTAAATTTGTTTTATTTTTATTTTTATAGTAAAATATTAACAATTTTAATTTTAAAATCCCCTGACATCCACTTAATTTTTAAAACTGTCAAATTTACTGATAATCTATATATATGACTTGGACCGTTTATGCATGGTGACATGTTGGGTTTTTTTTGGCTTATTTTGTGTTGGAAAAACTAATGTCTATTTCGTAATTTCCAATGCATCATGCCTATCATGCAAATTGGAACTTACATATGTTTGTTAGCAGAGTCAATCTTTCTTCATTGAATTTATTTATCCTATGATTGAAATTTAAATGAAATTTAAATTGTTTTTATTTAATCCTTACTTCATCAAATCAATGATGTTATTTTCTAGCTTAATTTTATTTAATGGTTAAGAACATGTGTTTCTTTTTAAAAGGTCACAAGTTCAAATCTAGAGGGGATAGGGTATGTATACTTCAGTAGACTTTACTAGTCAAATCGCTGGTCCATTAAATCCAACACTTGTGGGGAGTCTACTAGTCAAATCGCTGGTCCATTAAATCCAACACTTGTGGGGAGGATTAGATAAAGCAATAATCATTAATTGTCACTAGCTTGCAGCTTTCAAATTTGGCATAAAAGTAGATGAGATATCGCAATAGGTTTAATCTCTCTCATTGCTTTTCACTTATTCTCATTGATTACGAATAGTTTACAGCTTTCAAATGTAGCATAAAAATAAAGGAGATGTTGCAATAGGTTTAATCTTTCTCATTGTTTTTCACTTATTCTTTCCATAACGACCCCCTCCCAAGTAATATATGGGCGAGTGAGTAAAAATCATATTCTCATTTCCAGTCATGATGATGCAATCCTGCAGTCTGAAAGATTAGGGATTAGAGGTTCTCCATCCTATCTGCAATGGGAAAGGTTGAAAACTGAAGGTTAATAAGAAAAAAATGAAATTCAACATTCTTCAACACCCGCCTAAATTTATTTTCAAACTAAAATAAAAAAGGTTCATAGATATTTGGTGTAAGACTATATTTTATTTTCAAACTAAAATAAAAAAGGTTCATAGATATTTGGTGTAAGACTATATTTTATTTTCAAACTAAAATAAAAAAGGTTCATAGATATTTGGTGTAAGACTATATTATGTGATTCAACTTCATTTGTTTTTTCTTTTATTCCAAAAAAATCTATATCAACATAATATTTATAAATGATAACCTAATGCAAAGGACAGTTTTGAAATAAAAAATTTACTGATTAGAAATTGTTGTTTTCGATAAGTTTAGAAATGAATTATAATAATAATTTTGATATTAGGGATTGTATTACTGATTTTAAGCATTTTATTTCTAAATATTAATATGTTACTAAATTTTATATTAAAATATATTGTAACTGTGGCGAATTTTTTTTAACTGACAGATCGATACGAATAAATTCCCACGTCCGTAACCAGTTCCACCGCCATCACCACTCAGTCACATCTCCAATTTTATATACAACAAGTGGGGAGATGGCAGACTGGAAAAGTGACCTGCTCCATGCTTTCCTTACACATTTACAGACGAACTACGATGAGTTTTCTCCGGCATTCTATATATTGCCAAAAAAAACGTATGGTTTTGCTCATTCAATCGCCCTTATTTCTGGGTTGGATTCTTCTAAACTCAAGATAGCAAAATCAGAGTAAGCAGAACAGCAGAGGCAGCGTTTATACGCCAACAAGGAGTTGTACGTCGTCGAGTGGAATAAATTCAGGAACTTCAAATGCTTTAAAATCCCGATGGATTCAGGCGATGATCGAATGGATTTGGGGATTTAAAGAATTTGAGTTCCGAATTTATCCCAAACAGCAGCGCCATCCACGGTTTTCAATGCAAAGATAATGAGAGAAACGAGGCACAGGAAGCTTCAGTGCCCATTCTTAGAACGGAGCCACTCATGCGACCGATGGCCGAGGGAGCTTACGGCCTCTATTGAATAAATAAGGCCGGGCGCCGGCCCACATCGGCTGATGGATCATCTGCCAGACAGCAAATCTCAGACTGCGAACATCTCTCCGGGGAGGATCTGTCCAGCCCCGCGCCTCCGCCGTGTAGCGGGAACCGAGATCTCGCTATTACCGGCCAAAGTTACAGCATTCAACGGGACGGAACGGATCCTTGCGTAAAATCCAATTTTAGCTAATAGCCAGGTAACATGACTCGGTATCCATACTTTCGTATGCAAAACTTTATGCATATATATTTTGGTTTCAGGTTTTACAATATGATAAATGTATCAAAACAAAGTTGAAACGGATCTGTAAGTCTTGTTCGAAATTTTCCTTTTTGTTATCTGTGGCTGTGCGGAGGCCTTCCTTGTTCGTAGCTGCAAAGCCTCATCGGTCATAGCTGAAAACTAAAACTTCGACAACTATGTCTTTTTTTCTCGAAGTCTATCCCTAACTTTACTATGAGGTACAAACGTTAGATAACCATACCAAGTCCTATGCAACCCACACTTATCCCACAGAACCACAGTGCTTAGATTAGTAAACACTTAGGCAACATATCTCTTCTATCTTTATGCAATAGAACAACAAAGTTGCCCAAGGTGAGAAGCAAGGTAAAGGGAAGAAGAGCAAGGGGAAGTCTAAGGCGTCCAAAGGTAGCGATGAGAATGCTAAGTCGACAGATGCACTAAAGGAAAATAAGTCGATCACTTATTGGATATGCGTGAAGGACCACTTTGCCAAGAATTGTCTGTTGAAGCAGAAACTGAACGCTTTGGAAAAAGTGGACAACCCATCCGTGGGAGTTCTGCAGGTCTTGGGGACTGTCATGGGTGAAGAACTGACGACAAGCCAAGATGTAGACGGCAGAACTGACGACAAGCCAAGATGTAGACGTGATGAGACTTAGCTATGTCCAGGAAGAAGTCAACGGGAGATCGACTTTACGACGGTGGACAATGGGGCTACTCATAACTTCATGAGGGAAGATGTAGTGCAGAAGCTTGGACGTAATATGACGTAATATCACTGTCTTCTAGTGATGGGAAAATGAACTAATTTTTTATGACGTATTATAGAATATGAAATTTGGTACTAATTGTTGGATAACAAATCTTTTTTATCAAGTTTTCCAAATGTGATGCCCTCTATTGTGATTAAGAAAAAATCAACACTAGGATTAGTGGGAGAAGTGTACCAATTTTATATTTGTGGAAATCTAACGCAGAGTGATTTCAAACACAGTTAACATGTACTACTTACCAACCGTCAAGTTCACCAATCAAACATATTATACAACGCTGAAATTTAAAATGATTATTCCTTTTTAGTTCCAAGTTTTGATCCCTAAGAGTTGTGCTCCACACTCACATTTTTGTACATGTTGTGAACTTTTGTTCTGTTATGATATTTTAAGCATTTGGATCATTACATTTGGTATTAGAGCATTGATCCTAGGGTTTTTCTTCCTCAAGCAAGTCATTTTGAAATTTTCACTATAATTTTTTTCAAGGACACTTAGAAATTGAAACTTGGATACTATTTAGAAGACATATTAGGGTATCATGGGTACAAATTTCATTTTCTGGGTCATTGTACTTTCAGAGATATACCCCATGAAAGATAGGGTTTTTGACTAGTCCTATAACTAGTCTCAAACATGTGTTCTAGGTAAAAAAATCATAACTTAGTCATAGAGAATTCAAATTATATGCGACCACTTGCATCATAAAGAGGACAATTATTGGTATTTTGAGTTCAAATTTCAGAATTAGTTATCTAATATTGGATGCAAGGAATTCTGTACAAGTTCGCTCCCTAAAATAGGCCAAAATTCAACAAGGTTTGAGAAAGTTACCATAACTTTCATTTGACACACCCAATTTTGGTCAGATCTATGAAATTGCAAAGAAGAAATTTAGAGTACTACAGGTCGAAATTTGAGACTCATAGGGGATGGAAATTTCAGAAATACATAAGAAGGAAGGTTGGTCAGGAGGACAAACTTCAAATTAGGGTTTCGAAGGTATGTTTACTTAAAACTATCATAAATTTTGATCGGGATATCTGATTGATATGATTCAAAAGTCACTGGAAAGAAAAAACATAGAATATTATATTGGAATAAGGATTATAACTATTTGATATCATTATTCCTAATATATTAAGGTTGTAAATTGAGGTTTGGGATAGACTTCAATTAAGAATCATGGAAATACCTAAATTTACAGGAGATGAAGATAAATATGAAATCAATCTCATGGAATGGTTGAGGATGGTAAAATAACATTGCAAGACTCCTTTTTGGGCAAGAATTAAGTTTTATGATGAAGCTTTCAAATGGTGGTATAGCCTTGATGAAGGTACTAGATGAAGCACCACATGGGGAAAATTTGAAGAACTCTTCTCATTTAAATGGTTCAAGGATAAAAAAAATTGAGGAGATGCATAAATTCAAGTTGAATTAAAAGAACCAGAAGAAAAAGTCTCCAAATTGCAAAATGACAATGACGAGCTAAGAAAATATATTACAAAGAAAAACGATGAGTTCATCAACATGCAATCCCTTAATGAATCACTCATTAAGGAGGTTAAGAACCTAAAGCAAGAAAATAGTAGCAAAGCAAAGTGGGAAAATGATGATTCAAGGGAAGACTTGAAAAAGAAAGATGAAGAGGTATGTTGATTATGAAACCATAATAAAAAACTATTGTATGAGGTTAATATATTGAAAGAGGAAAAGAACAATTATCAAAATCAAGAAGAAACAAGGATCTTGGATGAAGAATCTAACAAAATACTTGAAGAGGAAATTTGCAAAAAGGTTGAGGAATCCCTAAATACTGATGAGGTAAAATCAGAAATGCAATCCAAAATTGAAGAAGGATGTTAGGATGTGATAAATGGGGTGACATTGAAGCTTCAAAAGGAGAAATAATAAAAGATTCAAGAAGGTCACTAGAAGATACTTGAATAAGTTGAACTTCATCTCGAGGATGTACATGCCAAATATGATGGTATTATCTCCACGACTAGAGTAATCAAATACTAAGCAAAGAGTATAGAATATTACATTGTCTATGAAAAGAAGACAGATGAAATGGGTGTGTAGAATGAACAAAAGTTGTCAAATGTGAAACCATATCGACACCCTCATTATTAGGAAAGATTTCAAGGAAGACAAGAAGATCAATATCAACATTATCAAGGAAGAATATGGAACACTCGTCAATATTCATGGAATATGGCATCAAAAAACCATTATGCAACAAGATATTATCATATACCAACATCTACTACAAATAGAGAAGCTTCAACAATGATACATGGAATCAAGGGAAAGAAAATTATGCAACAACCATATGCCAAGGATTACTAAGGGGTTTCTTTTTTTGAGATCATGGATTTTTTCTTTGTCAGTCTAACATCCAACGAGGTATGTGAAAGGGGGTCTCTACCAATGGTAAGAGCACATGTCCCTTAACTTTTGAGTTAGGAACAAATCTCACTCAATTAAATTTTGGAGATCATGGATGAATAGTTTGTTATTTTTATGAGAAATAAACAAATTATATTTTGAGGGGTTTCTTTTATGAGATCATGAATTTGTGTTTTGTCGGTCTAACATCCAACAAGGGATGTGCAAGAGGTCTCCACCAATGGTAAGAGAACATGTCCCTTGACTTTTGAGTTATGAACAAATCTCACTCTATTAAATTTGGGAGATCATGGATGTATAGTTTGTTACTTTAATGAGAAATAAAAAAAACAATTGAAGTTTTCTATTTTCTATATTAAAAACCAATGAATTCCATAACTTTTCAGCAATATTCATTATTTTTCATGAAAAACTTAAACATAGCACATTTTTTTCCCGAAAACATTTTACTAATAAAATATTCCTAATTATTTACATTGTTCATTGGAAGTCAAATTCTTATTTAAGATCTACCATTAATACCTTTCATTAGAAAAGATTAAAAAACACATATAAAAATTACAAAACACACATTTATTTAGTCTATTTTTCATGAAAAAACTTAAGCATAATAAATCATTTTTTCCTTACATATTTTTCCAAATTTCACAATTTTTTCATAACTCCATAATAAAATTAAGTAAAACTATTATAAACATTAACATCAAAATTTTCATCCCTAAGGGGTTGGATCCAATGGTGGAAAGCAAGGAGTTTTTTACCATTGGGCAAGGTTCAATTCCCGTGAGGGCCTAACCTGAAGCCATGGGGGCACCTTGAGGTAGTGGTCGAACGTGTGGTTGCACACAGAGATACTATATTAAATGGTATCGTGACCCGTAAACACATAAGTGGATCAAAGTCCACCCCCATGTCCTTCAATTTTAAAGTCCCCGAGGTGTAGAACAGTTGGTGATGGAGTGTGTTGCTAAGGCACTCCGTGATGTTAAAGTCACCGGTTCGAAACCTGCGGGGACAAAAAATCCAGCCATGTTAAGGGTTGGTGTGGCTCAGGCCGAGTGCGATCCTCGAGTGATTTTGACGGCTTAGATTCCCCCGAGTCGCGGTTTCTTAGCCACAGGCTAGTCCCGTAGGTCACAGACAAACTGGCAAACAAAAAAAAAACATCAAAATTTCCAACAATTTTAATTCAATTTATATTAAATTTAGAGAGGGAAGATAATTCTAATATATTTGACCAATTCAAGGATAACTAAATATTAACAATTACCAATTATCAAATCAAAACATAAAAGAAAAAATGCACAATTATTGATGTGATAGTATTAAAATGTAACATTCATATAAATGTAAGAGCCCTAGAATTTTAAAATATGAAAAACTTCATAACCTACCAACATGAAATTCACGTCGCGAGAAACTCACTCGATACTTCTCCACATACTGGATGATATGAGGTGTTAAACCGCATCCCCAGGGACCAACTAGACTCGAACTCATGACCTCTCCCCGACCAAAAAGTGTACGCTCCCCAGGGACCAACTAGACTCGAACTCATGACCTCTCCCCGACCAAAAAGTGTACGCACATCTTACCAACTGAACTGACTTATAAAGACATAAAACTTCATAACATAATAATTTAAACTTCTTATTTTTGATTTATTTAAATTTAAATAAATAACAAAGTCTTTTCTTATGAGACTCACAAATTTAACATTTAAGCATGTTAAATGTATGAGTTTTTTTCCCAAAACTCAATAAAATATTAAGTAAAACTATTATGGACATTAATATTAAAATTTTCAACAATTATAATTCAATTTATATTAAATTAGGGAGGGAAGATAATACTAATATGTTTTACCAAGTCAAGGATAACTAAATATTAACAATTCACATTGATGTGATAAGTCGAGCATAACTAAATATTAACAATTCACAATTATTGATGTGATAGTATTAAAATGTAACAACCCTAGAATTTAAGAATATGAAAATTGAGTTATATTACTTCCTAACCTAATCATTTAAACTTCTTATTTATTTATTTCATTTTCTACTTAAATTTAAATAAATAACATAGTTTTTATTGAATGTTTAAAACTCACACATTTAAACATGTTAAATGTTTGAATTTTTTTTTCAAGAAATCTTCAATGTTGGATGTTTAATTTTCTCTTTCATTGTACCAAGACCCGCCCCGTGTGAGATTGAGTCATAATCATTCTTAAACTTTTTAAGAAAGATCTACTTAAATTTAAATAAATAACAAAGTTTATCCTTTTATTAATGTTTATAACTCAATGTTTAAACATGTTAAATGTGTTAGTTTTTTTCCAAAACTCTTGTTACATATTTTACATTTTTCTTACAATTTTAGTAATAAAAAATTAACTACAACTATTATGGACATTTCCCAAAAAAAATTCCAAAACATATATATATATGAAAATGACAAGTTTATCATAACTTAGTTATCATCCATTAAAAAAAAAAAAAATTAGTTTAGAAATCCTCAATGTTAAATGTTTTATTTTCCCTTTCTTTATACAAAGACACATGGGAGATTAAGTCATTCTTAAACTTTTTAACAAAGTTATACTTATATTTAAATAAATAGCAAATTTCATTTTTTAATGGAATGCTTTTTTTTAAGCAGAAAAAAGTCATTATGGATTTCTATTATAATGGTACAAAAAATTATAGTTTACGATTTTGGGGTCCTGTCAAAAAGGAAACCTGGGATCTTAAAAAATAATCAAGTTTTCTAGAATTACAACAAAGAGACCCATCCCAAATTGAAACCAAAAATCCGTATAAAGTATTCTTGACTTTCAAAATGTCAAAAAGGACCCAACCCTATATGGCCCTATGTTCCAGAAATGACCCAGCCCTACATGTCTCGAGAGATTCAAATACCAATTCCTTTGATTACAAAAAACAAATATATTAGGACCATACTCAAAAGTCCCCACAGCTTGTGAAGGAGTCCCCGAGAAGCCACCGCCCTATTGATCTGACTGGTCAAGGTTCGATTGCATAGAAGGCCCTCCTAAATTGAGGCTTCGCCACATGATGGTGCTTTTTCAGGGCTGATGGAGCGAGGACTGGACCAGGCCCTATCTTTTTTGGTGATCCTCATCCTCTATCATGTTGGGACTTTCCTGGGTCCCCACTGGGATTTCCACCTTTTTCTGTTGTTTGGGTCACTCCTGCTTATCTTTATGGTCCCGCTCAATGAATGAAAGCCCAAATTTGTTTTTGCAAAAGAGTTCAAGTTTTGTTTATAGAATTCTTGTCCCTTTCCTCAGAAATTCATTGTCTTGTCTCTGCAGGGCCAACACTTGGATGACCTCTTATTGCTGCTACACCAATGCTTGCACTACCATTTCTTTGGTTTTCCATTATATTTCCGTCAGCCAAAAATATTTGGTCTCCTTGGGGCACGGTTGGTCAGGGTCATGGACCCAATCCTTTAACTCAATTATGATTTCATCCTCCACGGTCACCCTTCTCTTTTTTTTCACCTCTCTTTGAATCCCCTCCATCATCTGTTTTTCCTGAGTCATGATTCAAGTATGAAAGTTACCCTTGGCCTCCATCATGGATGTCTCCTCCCATGCTTTCAATCGGGTCCTCCTAGGGAAGGTCTGGCTCTTGAATTCTCTGGATTTCTTCCTGCGGCTCCCTGATCTGGTGGGGTTTACCCACTCCAACTAGTTATTCCTTGACAACATTGTCTTGTATCTCAGTTCTCTCCCCCGAGATATTTCTCCTCTGATAATCCAACCCTACCTTAATTCTCTCTAACCTAGATTCTATGGAAGCTAGGTAGACACCTAAAACCCTCCCTTTGGCTCTCCCCTAAGTGGGGATCCTACCTCACCTCGGGGTTCCAGAGATCCCATCATCCCTCTTCTCTCTGCTTGCCTCTTTTCTCTCCCCATAATCCTCAACTTCTCTATGTTTACTCTCCCTATCGCTCCAGACTTGGCCTTTATGTGAGCCCAAATCCTGTGGAGGCCTATCCTATTAATAGTCATTTCCTTTCTATTTCTTAGCCATATTTTCCTAACCTTCTTAATTGAATTCATCATTCTCTCTTAATCCCTATACTCTTCAATCTAAACTATAATACCAGTGGTATTGGTGTCAGACGCCATTAGTTTCATCCTAGTTGTAGATCTCATACCTTCTGGCTCGTCCGTAGATCTATGTACCTTTCTGTCTCGATCATCATGCCTTCCCACGTTTGTCCATTGAATGCATTTCTTTTCCACCTTCCTTGAAATAGGGTCTAATTCCTCATCCCCGTATACTTTCCCTTTGTGATCTGAAATCTAGCATGAGGTGAGGGCCTCTAGCCCCCTTGTTGTCTCTATCTCCCCATTTGTCACGTTGACGATGTGGTGGGTGTCCTCCTCTACTAAGCATGCTATCGTGTCCCTAAAAGGACATGGGCCCACATCCTACCACCTCCACTTGTTGATTATGGTAGTTTGTAGGACCGCCACGTTATCCAAGTAGTCAGATATCATGTTCCCCTACCTTCAGACATGTCTCGGGACTATGGCTAAACTACCCCTGATTGTTTTGGCTATCTCCGAATAATCGAACGCTAGTCTCCAATTCTCTGAGACCATCTTTGGGTGGGTTCCATTGAGAATTTTCTTTAGCCCCTCTGTGAGTATCTGTGAGTCCCCCTCCACTACCAAGGATTTGTAGTTTGGTTCCTTTTCCAGACGCATCCCTAATAGCATACCATTTTTCTCTGTGCCATTGTTGGAATTTAGACCCAATTTGATGGAATAACTGTACATGATTTCCCTTGTCGAGTCCCTGAATATCCCTCCTACCATTGCTTGGCCCGAATTACCTTTTGAGGCGTCGTCATAGTTTAATTTCATGAAACTGAGAGGAAGAGGTTCTCAGATCTCCTTGCTCTTGGAATTGGTATCAGTATTTTTCTTTTGATTGTTCATGGGCCTGAGCAGGCTTATCTGCCATTTTTTGAAGATCTCTATTTCTATCCCCGAGGGATGCCAATCCTCTTCTTGCCATATTGAGGATATAAGTGTTTCTTGTATGTTCACCCTGATTCCCTGCCATATTTGGTTGAGATTGTTGTACTGAGCCCGAAAGATCCTGCAATTTATCTCCTTCCACGTATACCACAAAACGAAGCCCGGGGAAATACTCCATATACGATTTAGGATTACGTTTCTAAATGGTTTTGGTCTCCATTCATCCAAGGTTCTACTAATGTCATCGCGAATTATGTTTGTTATTTGAAAAGTTATAACTCCCATATCCCAAAGTTTTGGTGTTATTTGACATTCACTGAACAAATTATTAGTTGTCTCACCTTCATGTCGGCACATCATGCAAATGGAGGGTCCTTCAAATCCTTTTCTTATAATTCTCTCCCATGTTAAGGATCTTCTGTGAAGTACCAACCATAGAAAAGTTGTTACTTTTGACCAATGATGGGAGTTCCAAATTTTTCTCCATACTATATTTTGGTTTGTATCTGGGATATCTTGCATCTATCGATAAGCTTCCTTGATGCTAAAATTTATATTCCCTCTTTGGCCCCATCTCAAGATATCTAGGTGTGGTTTTCGTGTTATCATCCTCCATTCTAAGTTTTGTTCCATCTATTTCCTAACTAAGTTTATCCAGACTACCGACCTTGTTTCCAGAGCTTCCCATTTCCTAATATCTAGCTCGTTTAGGCTTTGGGGGTCCTCCCAACAATGGTGGACCAAAATCCGACCTGCCTCTTTAGTTCTTCCTTGAATAGCTTGCATGGTCTCCTCAGCCTGTAGTGTTGGTAATTGTTCCCATGTGTCCTCCCAAAACAGATCCAAGTGCCCATTATGAATTTCCCAAAAGCTTTGGGTCTGGACTATTGCTCTGTTTTTCCAAGCATAATTCCAAATAAGAGAACCTGGTCGCAAACCATTCAGCCTAATATTGTCATTGTCTCGGACGACTAAAGCATAATTTTTTGTCCAAGTGTAGGCCCATATGGCCTCGGGGTATTTTCTCCAGTGCAAGAAAAGCTTGGCTATGAAATCTTTGCCTATCGTAAGGGGGTCCCTTATTCCCAACCCCCCCCCTTGATTTAGTAGTGCAAATTTTGTCTTAGGCTACCAGGGCCCACTTCTTCTCCCTTCTCACTCCTCCCCAAAGAAACTTCTGTTGGATGGATTTGATTTGCTACAAAATATTTACTAGGGCCGCTAACACTGAGAAGAGGTAGAGGGTCATGACCATTAGGAAATATTTTATGAGAAGAATCATGGCCGGGAAGGTCAATAAACAACGAGTCCAGTTGTTTAAGTGATCCTCAAACTTTGACAAGAGCTCTTGCAAACTGGGTTTTTGGGCACTTTTTCTAAGAGAGGAATTCCCTGGTAATTTGAGGGAATCCCCTCCCTTTGGAATCCCAAAATGTGGGAGATGTTCCTCTAGATAGAAATCAGAGTATTGAAAAAGAACACTTTAGAATTATCACCATTAATTTGAACCCCCGAGGCTACCATGAACAAATTTAGGTTATTTTTTATGGCTATTGATTCCATGATAGTGGGCCGCCCCCTTAGGAGGGTATCATCCACAAATTGGGTGTGGGTGAGGGGTTATGAGGAGGGGGAAACATTGAGGCCCTATAAGTCCCCTTCTTCTTGGGACCTCTTGATATATATTCCCAATCCTTCTACCAGAATTATGAACAAAAACGGGGATAGAGGGTCCCCCTGCCTGATTCCTCTAGAG